>JABGLZ010000171.1:0-22932 GCA_014705045.1 Colletotrichum theobromicola
AACACACACACACACACACACACACACACACACGCTCATCCACACAAAACACACCAAACATCACACTCTCCCACAATGACAGCCGCCGCATCATCCTCAGACCCCTTCGGCCAAGTCCTCAAGAACCTGTCCCTGATCGCCCTCAGCCTCATCTTCCTCCCGCTCGACACCGCCATCCTCCTCTCGTGCTATGCCTACCAGCGCCTCCTGCGTCCCGCCCGGGGGGACAACAACACCCTCCTCCCCTCCTCGCCCTCGGGGGCGGACCAGCAGCCACACACCCCACCACCACCACCCCGGCGGACGATCCTCGTCACAGGCGTCGGTATGACAAAAGGCCTCGCCCTGGCCCGTCTGTTCCACCGCCAAGGCCACCGCGTCCTAGGCGCCGACTTCTCCCCCCTCGCGGCCGGGAGCAGATCCCGCGCCCTCTCCTCCTACCACGTCCTCGCCCGCCCCTCCGCGGCCCCGGGCGGCGCCGACCCGTACCTCGACTCCGTCCTGCGCATCATCCAGTCCCAGCATGTGGACCTCTGGGTGAGCTGCTCCGGCGTCGGGTCCGCGGTCGAGGACGGCGTCGTCAAGGAGGTCGTCGAGGCCCGCACGCCGTGCCGCGCCGTACAGTTCGACGTCGCCGCCACGCGCACCCTCCACGAGAAGGACGCCTTCATGACGCACACGCGCGACGTCGCCGGGCTGGCCGTGCCCGAGTCGTACCTCGTCACGAGCCGCAACGAGATGATTGCCGCGCTCGAGGACGCCGCGGGGCTGTCGTCCAACGACAACGACAACAGCAACAACGAGGAAAAGAAGAACAACAACAAGATCAATAAGCGCTTCATCGCCAAGGCCGTGGGCCTCAACGACAGGGGCCGCGCCGACATGACCCTCCTCCCCCTCCCCACAGAGAAAGAGACCTACGACTTCGTCTACCGCCTCGAGTGGCTCGGCATGTCGGACAAGCAACCGTGGCTGCTGCAGGAGTTCGTCGACGGCGACGAGTTCTGCACGCACTCGCTCGTCGTGCGCGGCGAGGTGCGCGCCTTCGTGGCCTGCCCCTCCGCCGAGCTGCTGATGCACTACGCCGCGCTGCCCGCGGACTCGGCGCTGTCGCGCGCCATGCTCGACTTCACGCGCACGCAGGCCGCCAGCTTCGGGGAGCGGTTCACGGGCCACCTGAGCTTCGATTTCATGGTCGGCCGCGAGGACGTGAAGGCGGAGACGCCGGAGCAGACCAAGCTGTACCCGATCGAGTGTAACCCGCGCGCACACACTGCTGTGGCGCTGTTCGGGGACACGCCGGAGCTGGTGGGGCAGTATCTTGCCGTGTTAGACGGAGACGCAGACGGAGACCGGGATGGGGCGGCGCCGGGGGTCGTGACCCCGCAGGAGCCGGGGAAGAAGTATTACTGGATCGGGCACGACCTAGTCACGCTCTTTCTCCTCCCCACCCTGCGACTGCTGCTGCTGCGCGTGTCTTTGTCAGAGTACGTGCGCTCGGTTTGGGAGTTTGCGGAGCATGTGCTGTTTTGGAAGGATGGCACGTTTGAGGTGTGGGATCCTCTGCCGGCGTGGTGGCTGTATCATGTCTACTGGCCGCTGACGTTCTGGGAATGTCTCGTCAACGGGAGGAGTTGGAGTAGGATGAACGTCAGCACGACCAAAATGTTTGAGTGTGATTGAGCATTTCAAATCCTTCTGATGAGCCGGATTTTGCCTGCCAGCAGGTAAGCCCTCTTCGTGGGCTACCTGTAATCATACGAGTTGCCTAATTGACCAATCCACACAAGATTCTCATCGTCTGAATGACAAATTGAAAAAACTATCCGCAAGCATGTTGCACTCTTCCTTGACGTAAGCCATGTGATGTCGATGCCTAGCCTGCATCTCGGCCACGACGGGTGGTAGACAGCTCGGAATCTCGACAACACGTCCCCGAAGTCTCGGAAACGCTTAGCTCGTCAAAGAAGGGCGCAAAATTGATTTAAAGTCGTCAATGCCACCCGCTTTTGATCTCTGTGTACGCCCTGCAACGGCCAGCCTACTTGTTGCCTTGCACCCAATGGCGTCGCAGCCCGTCGACATCGAAACCAACACAACCGCTTCCGAACGCTTTCCGCACGTTTCCGAAGGGCCTTCCGAGCCCACACTAACACCACCCTGACGTCCTCCCGCGCGGCAGTTTACCCATCTACCTATGGGAAAGCCCATCTGATACCCACCGTGTCGAACTTTTGGGGACCGTAAAGACTAGAAACAGTGGGGTTGTGAGCAGAAGGATGGGAAGCATGCGACTTGGCTGATCCCGGCCGTTTGGACTTTTGGAGGGGTAGAGGGGCAACCAGGGGGGGCAAGCAGCACAATTGACTTCATCTCATGTGAGCTTTTCTCTCACACCGGGAGGAGACAAAAAAAAAAAGAGGTGTCTCGTTCACATAAATACCTTCATCCTCAACTTCAACTTCAACTGCGGTGTCCGCGCAATCCGGTCAGTCAACTCGCGCATCTCGTACATCAGCAACACCAAAGAAGGCAACATACCCAAAATGGACTCATCCGAATTCCGCACCGCGGCCCAGGAGGTCGTGGAAGACAGTAAGATCCTCACATCTCTGATGATCTCACCCGCCGCCTCCGCCAACACACAGCACAGCTAACAAAAGACCACAGTCACGAAATACTATGACACAATCACCTCCCAGCCCAAGGTCCTCCCCTCCGTGACGCCGGGCTACCTCCGCCCCCTCCTCCCGGCCTCCGCCCCCGAAGGCCCCGAGCCGTGGTCCGCCATCCACGCCGACCTCCAAGCCCACATCGTCCCGGGCATCACCCACTGGCAGTCCCCCTCCTTCCACGCCTTCTTCCCCTGCTCCTCCTCCTACCCGGCCATGCTCGCCGAGCTCTACTCCAACGCCTTCAACGGCGCCCACTTCAACTGGATCTGCTCCCCGGCCGTCACCGAGCTCGAGACCATCGTCCTCGACTGGCTTGCCCAGCTCCTCGCCCTGCCGCCCGCCTACCTCTCCACCGCGCCCACCCGCGGCGGCGGCGTCCTCCACGGCACCGCCTCCGAGGCCATCCTCACCGTCATGGTCGCCGCCCGCGACAAGTTCCTCCGCCAGGCCACCGCCCACCTCCCCGAGGACTCGGAGGAGAAGGAGGAAGAGACCTGGCGCCTGCGCTCCAAGCTCGTCGCCCTCGGCTCCGAGGCCGCCCACTCCTCCACCAAGAAGGCCGCCCAGATCCTCGGCGTCCGCTTCGCCACCGTGCCCGCGCCCGCCGCCGCCGGCTACGCCATGTCCGGCCCCGCCCTCCAATCCACCGTCGCCGCCCTCCGCGCAAAGGGCCTCGAGCCCTTCTACCTCACCGCTACCCTCGGCACCACCGACACCTGCGCCATCGACGACTTCCCCGGCATCGCGGAGGCCCTATCCTCCGACGGCGACGACAGGATCTGGGTCCACGTCGACGCCGCCTACGCCGGCTCCGCCCTCATCCTCCCGGAGCACCAGCACCTCACCCCGCCCCTCGCCTCCTTCCACTCCTTCAACATCAACCCGCACAAGTGGATGCTCACAAACTTCGACTGCTCCGCCCTCTGGGTCCGCGACCGCGCCTGGCTCGTCGAGAGCCTGAGCATCAAGCCCGCCTACCTGCGCAACCAGTTCTCCGAGGCCGGGCTCGTCACCGACTACCGCGACTGGCAGATCCCCCTCGGCCGCCGCTTCCGCTCCCTCAAGCTGTGGTTCGTCCTGCGCGCCTACGGCGCCAGCGGCATCCGCGCCCACCTGACGCGCGGCATCTCCATGGGCGAGCGCTTCGCCGAGATGCTGCGGGAGCGCGCCGACCTGTTCGAGATCGTCACCGGCCCGCGCTTCGCCCTCGTCGTCTTCACGTGCGGCAAGCAGGGCGCGGCCACGGAGGAGCGGAATAAGGTCACTGAGGCGGTGCTGGAGGGCATCAACGGCAAGGGCGAGATCTACCTCACGCCCACGGTGCTGCACGGCACGTACGCCATCCGCATGTGCACCGGCAGCAGCCAGGTTATCGAGGAGGAGCATGTGAAGAAGGCGTTTGACATTGTGGTCGCTGCGACCGAGGCGGAGTTGGCAAAATAATAGATGATAAAAACGGTTTTTTTCCTTTTTTTGGAGATGTATATTCATAGATATATGCTAGACCGTAATGATGCGGTGAAAAGAATCGACACCTTTTCTAGATCTAACCTCCCTTGTCTCTGTGTTCCTGTCTTTTGTTTCTGGAAATTTCCAATTTCGTAATGTATAAAAAAAAAGTGCTATGCTCCGTTGATGCTTCCCATAATGTGTTGATCATGATTTCGTGTAATGTTGTTGCGCGTTGTCTCATCTTGACGCTCTTCGTCAAGCATACAACCTCAGTCGGGATCACCAATTCGAATAGCCCCTCGACCTCGAAGCTGGGTTGCTTCTGCTGCGCGTGTGGTCGTCGTATCGTCTGCCATACCCATAATCGCGATCGAGCTCATCGACCGCTCGCAAGTATTCCCTCTCGTCCCTCATGACATTCAACCCCTTGATCGACTCAGGCGCCCGGGCCGGTTCACGGCTGTAATCCCTCGCCGCCCGAATGGCCTCCCGCTCTTCGTAATACCGATCCCAGTACTCGTAGTCGTCTTCGTCGCGACGACTCCTATCATCTCTCCTCTCATCACGATCATACCGCGAGCCCCGCGTGGAACCCCGTGCGGACTCCCTCGCAGACCCAGCGACGCTCTGTGTGGCCCTCCTGGGCCTGGACCTCGACTCCCGATCTCTCCGCCTCTCCTCGCGCCGGTCCTCCTCCTCGTGCCTTTCCTCGCACTTCTTAAGCGACTTATCGATACCAAACATGACAGTGGCACCAATCATGCCGAGCGCAATCGCCTGGCCCCAGTCAAAGCCGGCGTTCTCCTTCTCCACGTTCTTGCGCACCTTGCGAGATTCCGGGTCGGCAGTCCACGGTCGTGGGTCCGGAGGCAGAAGCTTTCCCGGCTTGACTTTGACCATTTTTGTGAGGTTACTTTTTCAAGTAGGTTCTGTTTTTGTGGGGTTCCTTTGCTTTGGGTCGGGCCTGGTCTTATGTTTTGCGTCTTAGCAATAAAGTCAAGCTCAAACGGCGTCGATATCGGCTGGTCCTTAGTGTGAGAGACGAGTGCAGATCCGCTGTGCCGCTGGAGCTGTACCTGTCATATATAAGAATCTGAAGGATTGCAGGTGGCTTGCTTTCGCCCAGGAACGGATCAAGACAAAATATGCAAGATATGGAAGTTGGTGTTGTCAACTGCTGATGAAGGGGTGGGTTGCCCTTGTTTTGCACTTTGGCCCAACAATCCGAAGAAGAAGAACGGACAGCACCGGAAATTTATTTCTCAGTGACAGTTCACCGCTGGCATTCCCCCGCACCCTTAGCTGACATCCAATATGGCGACTGCCGGGGACTCGGGAGCTTCCCCATTGGGCTCCGGACAGAAGCTTGTCGTCATGTTAGCTGCATGATGTCATGGGCTCGACCCAGAAGAATGCGCTTGCCCGCCCGCCCTTCGAAACCCGCCAAGCCGTTGACGTCAGGGCCTTTCTCCATCTGGCCAAAGCTCCCGGAACCTCCCCCACACAGCCCCCTGTGCCTTTGAGCCGCCAGTGGTCTTTGCAGCTGCTTAGCACACAGCTCGAAGGCCAATTGTAACAGATCATGAGACCAGCTACTGCCACCAACACCACCGTTGGGAATTGCCTTTTGTCTTAGCCACGCGGGACAGGGCAAGGGTTCCCCTGGTTTTCGATTGGACCCTGAAGCTGCCGGTCTAGCCCGACGACGACAAATGCGGCAACGACTGAGGCCCTCCCGATGCGAGTCACGACGCAGGGCGAAAGCGTTGAGGGAATTTTGGGAATGCAGAGGTGGTATCATTTCATAAGCGTCGTATCTGCGTCTAGGGTCTGTTCTGTTGGTCTACTATATGCTTGCTCTGCGCGGTGCCATCGTCCTCCGCATCGCCTTCTTGGCCTCAGTCTCCTCCATCAGAGGCAAGACACCGTCGTCTCTAAGCTTCTGCAAAAAGTCTTGTCCGTACTTGTATCCCATCTGGTACAGCTCATCAAACTTGCCGAAGTCGAGCGTGCCATAGTCATCAATCGGGGGCCGCATGTAAAAGCAGCCAGGCATCGTTTTGGCCCGTTCCAGGGCATCGACGCTAGACACGTAGGCCAGTCTAGCCTGGATCTCCGCCAACGTTGGCGGATTGGGTGTACCCGAGAACGGGTTCCACCTGTTCCAAAACGCCCACACTCCTGATAGCGAATCACCGTACGCCTGTGGCGTGTCGTCGTCAAGGGCGCCTACGTCCACTGCGAAGATGGTGTCTACTCCCAGCCTCTTCATGTGCGAGACCGTCAGGTTGTCAATGTAGCCACCGTCGAGAAGCATGCTCCCCTCGTCGCACAGCGGTGGAAGCAGGCCAGCCAATGACATGGAGGCACGGACGTATCTCCACGCGTAGCCGCTGGTGTGATACTCTATTCTGCTCTTGCTGATGTTGGTAGTGTTGCAATAGTATTCGAGCCAGAAGTCTTCAATCTGGGTCTTGCCGAATGTTTTGAAGATACCGCGATTGAACTCGTGTCCTGTCGTGTATGACGCCGTGGGATATGTCAGATCCAGCGCGAAACGCCACATACTGGCCATGCGGCCTGAGAACTTCTTGGCAAGGCCGAAGATGGGTACAACGTCCGCGTGGCGGGCATACAGGGCGCCGATGAAAGAGCCAATTGACGTGCCGCCGACCACGTCGATAGGGATGCCTGCCTCTTCCATGGCCTGGATGATACCAATATGAGTGATGCCTCTGGCTCCGCCGCCTCCCAGGACCAGACCGACGGACTTTCCACACAGACGCCTTGCCAGACGATGAAAGTCGCCCTTGTATGGCGCGTCCGGAGAGTAGAAGGGACTGTTGCGAACCTTCCTGGACGTGTACTTTTGAATCTCCGCCTGAATGATCTGAACTCTCTCCTTCAAAGTGGTACTTGTTCGCTTGGAAGGTGGGTGCACCGGCATGATGTTCGCACCCAATGGCATTTGAACATGGTAGTGGCCGCCATTGATCCACATGCGATTCCTCAGCCACGCTCTGGTGAGACCAGAGGGAGAGTAGCGCTCGCCGTGAAGGAGAACGAGGAGCTTCCTCGCGGTGGACTTCATTCCCAGCATGAACCGTTCGTACTCTCCAATTTCGGGGGAGCCATCGGCAAGGCCAACCAGCAGAATACAATCAGCCTGAGTGATGCAAGTCTGGGTCCATGGAGAGTTGACGTTCGTATCTGACCATTTATTAGCAATGCGTACAAATTGTTATTGCAACACAACAGTAAATAGTGATTGTCCAATCAGGAAAAAATTAGAGTTAATGTTTGGCCTTCAGCGGTCTTGCCTCGGGAAACAGAGTTGTTCATCATAAAGGACGTAGAATGAAACAGGAGACGGAAAGAAATGCTTACCTGCGACATAAACCACCAAGCCATATTTCTCCTCCAGATCGGCCAGGTATTGAGAGAGCTTTAATTTGCCCATCTTGTTGAAGGCATGCTTGCCCAGGTGGTTCAAGATAGCGGACTGGTTGAGAGAGGTCGCCCCATTTGCAGGGCCGACCTGAGCCAAAGCATTCATCAACCGGTTGCCGAACTCAACGACAGGAACGCCGGAAGTTACCGGCAAGACTGCAACAGTCCTGAGATTGAGAGATGAAGAGCCCTTGCTGATTGGGTTCACACCGCCTGCTTCCTTGGACAAGAGTTGGGAGGGGTCATCAACAAGATTGCGCATGCGTGATGCAATAATCTTGGAGATCTTGATGGTGATGTTTGGATGCTCCTGAGCCAAACTGTTGAAGAGCGTGCGAGGGAACTTGACTAGCTCGGTCTGGCGAATGGCATGCAGAGTTCCAGGACGGACAGACTCTGTGAGCACTTCCAATTCACCAACACTCTCGCCCTGGCCGAATTCAGCCCGAACACTGACTCCGCCATCCTTCTTCTCTTGAACGAGCCGAAGTCGGCCGTTGAGAACAATGTGGATGGCTTCGCTCTCGTCACCCTCGTGGAAGATGACTTGACCGGCATCCACTTGCTCCCAGTCAAGAGCAAAGTCGATATGCATGATCAGGCGAGGAAGAAGACTCGTGAGTCTCTTCGCCATTGTGAGCAAGACAATAGGGTAGCGGTCTGCGATTCTCTCAATTGTTGATCGTGGCAGGAAGCCAACGTAGACATCCGTCTTTGCAACGACATCGATGAACGATCGGTACGAAGAAACTGTACCGACGTAGCCAGCTAGCCCACCGGGCTTGATCAGCGACACGCTGCGGCGAACGGGTTGCTTCTTCTTCATGTCACCAGACTTTCCCGTACCAAGTAAGTTGACAGAGGAGTAGGCTGGAGATCCATCCATGGCCAGGTAGTCAGCATGGAGAGAAGTCCTGCTGGATGAATGCAAGATGTCGGCGGATGAGTCTTCGTTCGTGGTGCAAATGTCAAGGAACCCGTCGATGACATAGTACAATCCTGGATTGCGTTCGCCCTGCTCAACGAGAACAGATCCCTTGGGGAAAAACACGATCTCGACATCGTCTTTCATGTCATTCGCCAGCAGGTGCGCGTTTGGTGGAGTGTTCAGGGTGAAACCGCCGGAAGTCAAGGACTCTGTGTCACCGTCACCAGACGATTCGAAAGGTCCCATCAAACCAAACGCGTTGTTACCGAGACCAACTCTCTGACGACGCTGGTCGTAGGAGAACAGCCTGGGAGAACCTTCAACAGACTCGGCTTCACGGGAGACACTACCACCGCTGCCCAAGCCAATCGCCTTGAACATGCACTCCAGGATTGACTGACGGAACAGATTGTCTTCGTCAAGCGAATCACGACCATCGATCGAGATCCGCGGATGCTTCTGCGCATGAAACGGGTTGAAGGACCGCTGAGCGAGGGGACTTGTCCCCTCGTGACGGAGTGCATCAGCAACCTGATCGATGTCGGCAGTGGTAGAATTACCCGGCCTGTGACCACCTGTGCGAGCAAACTGGATGTTGGCCAGCAAGTCGCCAGGGCTCGGTGTGTGCGTGGATGAGCGCTCTCTGGGAGGTGCAATTGTCGTAGCAACTTGGGAAAACGATCTTTCCTTGGTGCTCATTGAATGTATCATTGCATCCTTCCGCAGAGTCGACGTTGATTTACGACGACGATGAGCGTTCGCGTTGTGTAAGGCAATGCCCTTGCTCTCCAGCTCACCACCAACGCGCTCACGCTCGCGATTGAATTTTTCCTTCAGACGCTCCAGCGCATCACCCCGAAGCATGTTGGGCAACTGACAGGTGGTGAAGGACAGCATGTTCTTCTCCGTCTGGAGCACCTCGCCAGTGAGTCCGAGGTAGTTGTACGCAGTCGCGAGTGTGACTCTTTGGAAACGAGAGAGGATGACCTGGACGATGTGGGAAGTCGCCTTAGGATAGACCTTGGTCAAGCGTCGGAAAGCACTGGCCGGGATGATTGCAATAGTCGTATCGACAGTTGCCCTCGCAATGATATCTGGATGGGCCGAGCCAGAAGTTGCGCGGCTCTGGAGCGGTGGGCGTTTGGGTGCACGCGCGCTGCTAGGAGCGCTACCGCTGCTCGGGTTGTCAAGAGAAATGGGAGGGATCCTCGCGTTGGCGGGCGTCGGAGTGACAGATCGCTTTGGCGGCTCCTCAATCCTCACGCCGGGCTTCTCATCCGCGGATTCTGCGAACTGAGGTGTCATCTGGAACGGACTTGCAGGGTCCGATGGCATGCGCCGGAAACCAGCGTTGCGTGGAAACGGAGACGTCCTCAGCCCGGCGCTCCCGGCACTGGGCTCAGGAGTGTCGTCATCCGTCGTTCTGAGCTTGACGTCCTCAGTGAACAGAGACATGATGGAGAACAGAGATGACATGGGAGCGCCGTTGCGGACTTCAGTGAGCAGCTGATATCTCTGGTGTCCTGCAGGAGAGATGTCTTCTTCAGCAGGATAGCCAGACTCAAAGCTCTCGCAGGGATCAGGCTCCATATTTCTGGCATTTCGGCCAGATTTAACAAAAATCTCCACGAGACCGTCGACGACAATGCAAAAGCCCTTCTCATCTTCCAGGTTGAAGGTCTCGCCGGCAATGAGCTTGCGAGTCTGCATGCTGCGGGTCAACTCGTGGAAGACCTGTCGCTCCAAGTACCCAAAAATCTTGATAGCGCTCAAGAACTCGTCCAGATAACTGGATAGGCCGGCCTTTTTGCCCTCCTCGTGGGTGTCGGGGAAGAGGTCAACGTCTGGCTCCTTCCTCTGAGGCTCAGGGGGAAGCCGAGAGTACATATTCAGGATGCGGTATCGCACCACCCAGCTAACAGCAGATATGATGGCGACCATGATAACCATTCTGCATGGAGTCAGCAACAGGTTTCAAGGTAACAGGGTAAGTAGGACGCGTACAATGTGGTGGCGTTCATCGTCACGGTCCAACTTGTCGAGAACAAGGTAAAGAGGAGGGTAGGAATCGTGATGGTGACGATGCGGATAGCCCAGTACAGGATCGAGGAGATCAAGGACAGAATGGCAAGTATCAACCTGCCCAGGAGTCCCAACCAGCTGGACGACCCCTGGGCGGCGACGACCTCCTGTGCGCGCGTGAAGGCGGACGGGAGCACCTCCGGGGAAGTATTCATCGTGGCCGACACGGCGTCAGAGACGGCGCTCGATATGTCGGCGGACGACATGACTGCTGCTGCGATTTGTGACTGCGGCTGCGGTTTTGCGACGAGACAACGACAAGAGGATGTTGTTGTTGCAGCATAGCGCGCGCGAGAAAAGACCAGATCACATGGTTGAGCGCGTCCCTCGGGGCTAGCAGAGCCGGTCCGCGTGGGCAAGGGAGGCGGACGATTTTTAGAGGGCCGATTGTTGGTGGCTGAGACGAGACTCGAGCCAGAGAGGTGGTTGGAGAAAAAATAGAAGAGGGAAGAAAAACGCAGCTTGTGGGGTGGGAGCTTTGAAGATGGAAGCTTGGAAAGCTGGGTCGGGTACGGGCGGTCAAGCGAATTGTGCCGCCCCACGTCGCTGAAAGCTCAGCGCGGTTGGTGGTTGCAGCATGTGACGCTAGGCCTCCCGGGAAAGGACGGGCGTCAGTGTAGTGGAGTGTGTGTGAGTGTCTGGCACCTGCAGAACGTTGTGGATGTGCTGTGTAATGCTGCATGGAGGGGCACTGACGGCAAGGCAGGTAGCCTGAGAAACTTCACCCTCGAAAGAATTCAAGATCCCGTCCGCTGTGGCAGGCACTCTTCAACGCCGCAATTTCCACACAGCTTAGTTATTCCTTCGAGTGCATATCTACGGAGGTCAGCCTCACGAACAGCCAGCATGCCTTTTGCGCAGCTCGTCCTCGGCAGTCCAGGCTCTGGAAAGAGCACCTACTGCGATGGCAGTAAGCTTTCCAACCCGACGATGCGTTCTCGATGGTCTCAAGAGCTAACACGCCACGTGAAGTGCACCAGTTCTTGGGCGCCATAGGCCGATCCTGCTCCGTCGTGAATCTTGATCCTGCAAACGACCACACAAACTACCCGAAAGCTCTCGACATCCGCGATCTCGTCAAGCTCGAGGATATCATGGCCGGTGACAGGCTAGGACCAAACGGCGGCATTCTGTACGCCTTGGAGGAGTTGGAGCACAACTTTGAATGGCTTGAAGAGGGACTAAAGGAGATTGGCGATGATGAATACTTTCTTTTTGACTGCCCGGGGCAAGTTGAGCTGTACACCCATCACAACTCGCTGCGAAACATCTTCTTCAAGCTGCAGAAGCTTGGGTTCAGGGTTGGTCCTCCTGGCGCTTCACCAAAGAAACAGCACCCGCTTACTCTTTCCTAGCTCGTCGTCGTGCACCTATCTGACTCCTTCTGCCTGACGCAACCCTCGCTCTACATCTCCAACCTTCTTCTATCCCTCCGCGCCATGCTCCAGATGGACATGCCACACATCAATGTCCTTACCAAAATCGACAAGGTCGCTTCCTACGACTCTCTGCCTTTCAACCTCGATTACTACACCGATGTCGACGATCTTTCATACCTCATCCCCTACTTGGAGGAAGAGTCTCCCGTGATGCGCAACGAGAAGTTTGGCAGGCTGAACGAGGCGGTCGCAAACATGATTGAGAGTTACGGATTGGTCCGATTCGAGGTGCTAGCCGTCGAAGATAAAAAGAGCATGATGCATCTCCTCAGGGTAATTGACAGAGCTGGAGGATACATCTTCGGTAGCGCAGAAGGCGCGAACGACACGGTGTGGCAGGTTGCCATGCGTAACGAGTCGTCCATGTTGGAGGTCCGTGACATCCAGGAGCGCTGGGTCGACCGCAAGGCCGAGTACGACGAGCTCGAGAGGAAAGAGTGGGAAGAGCAGGCGAAGATGCGAGAGGAGGACCCCAACGGCGGTCAGGCGGATGAGGCGATGGCCGACTCTGACCCGGACTTTGGCGACATGACGGTGCCAGCAGACAGCGGCGTAAAAGTAGTGCGCAAGAACAAATGATACCCTTCAGCCGTCTTCTTCATCCAGTCCCTCTTCGTCTGAGACATCTGATGCGTCGAACATGATGGCGTCGCCGGCTTGTGGCTTGTTACCACCAAACATTGGCATGGCACCGCTAGCTGCTGCTGCGACGGAGTCTTTGGCGGCGAGTACGAGGTGTCTTGCCTGCTTGATGGCTTCCTCCTCGGCCTTGCGGATCGTGCCACTCACTCGCACGACTTTGAATAAGCAGCGTTTTCCCTCCCCGTGCTTAAGAGGAACGCGGTCCATGAAGGTGAGCGCGGCCCAGACCAGGCGGTAGTGCTCTCTCTTGATTTTGATGATGAAAGTTGAAGTTGCCTGAGAGAGATATTTGACTAGGTTCTGTTAGCGTGCGTCCGTGATAAAAAGTCTTTCTTTACTGACTTGACAGGTTTCCTTCAATCGCACCAGAGCCGTAATCGCCAAACAGCGTAGCGACTTCAGCTCGGAGCGCTCTTAGCAGTGACTGGGGAGTAAGCTGCCCCGTCGTGGGCTGATGCATGATTACGAAATCCGGAACATTGGACGCCTGTTGCTTTGACGCGTCAGGTGGGTAAAGAATATTGACGAGGATGTACCTCTCCTTGATTCGGACCATTTTGCTGGGCCGTTGCGCGCTCTTGGGGGAAGTGAGTGAGTGCTTGTCGAAGTTGATGCTGAAAAAGTTCAGGTCGCGGTACGTACTCGCGTCAAGGAAGTCACACAGTCACAGGGGAGAATGTCGAAGTGCAGCGGGTTCAAAGTGGGGCATATGCGTGCGGGATCTTGCTGACTAAGGCGGGGGAGCTTTCCTCGAGCTCCGGTCCTTCGGGAGCTCCCGACGTCACTGGGCATACGTATTGTCAAGCTATTTGATGATTTGGGCGTTTATTAAAAATTTCTGAGAGTAAAACGAAATACTGGAAAGTATCCTCTCTTCATTGGCGTTTCAGGCAGCGTTATCTGCAACCAGGGTCCTAGATCCGCCTCGTTCACCATGGATACCCCTCTCAAAGTAGCCATCTTGATCGTCTCGACAACGGCATCCAAGGATCCCTCAACGGATAAGTCAGAGCTCGTCTTGAAAGATGTGATCGAACAGGAGGGTGGTGGGAAATGGGTGGTCACCGACAGCAAGATCGTCCCGGATCTTGTTCCCCAGATTCAACGCCAAATCATGCTGTGGGCAGATGTCGGGCTTGAAGATGGTGCCAACCTGATTCTCACCACAGGCGGCACTGGTTTTGCGGTATCAGATAGCACTCCCGAGGTACTTAATTCAGTTCGTCCCCGAGAAGAGCTAAGCTGAAGTACAGTACAGGCTGTCAGTGCTCTCATCCACAAGCCAGCTCCTGGTCTGGTTCACGGGATGATTGCTGCATCCTTGGCGGTGACTCCATGTAAGTCAACCACCTTCCCCAAGGGAGTGTATAGCTAACGAGACCAGTTGCCATGATGTCTAGGCCCGTGGCAGGCGTCAGAAACAAGACTGTCATCATCACCCTCCCTGGGTCTCCGAAGGGGGCCAAGGAAAACCTTCAGGCAGTCCTCAAGACGCTCCCACATGCCTGTGTGCAAGCCGCTGGAGCTGATTCCAGAATATTGCATCAAGGCGGTGTCAAGAAGCTCGAGGCGGAAGCCGGCATCGGATCTCAAAACGCATCAGCGCCAAAGGTCCAAAAAGACCATTCACATTCACACTCACATGCCCATGACCATAGCCACGCCCACGCCCATGGCCACGCCCACGATCATAAACACGGCCATTCCCATGGACATGGACACGGGAGCCTGGTCAGACATACCAAACCAGGTGATAACCCCCTATCTAACGATCCAAGCCTCGGTCCATCTCGAAGATACAGAGAATCACCTTATCCAATGCTTGAAGTTGACGACGCCCTCCGCCTTATTCAAGACTTCACCCCGGAGGCGGAGATCGTCACATCACTCGTCGACGTCAAGATCGTCAACTCAGTCCTGGCAGAGGATGTCACGGCTAAGGAGAACGTACCCGCCTTCCGCGCAAGCATCGTAGACGGCTACGCCGTGGTTGTCCCCAAGGACGGCAACATGAAGGGCGTGTTTCCCGTCACGGCCGTATCACATGCTGCTCCCGGAGAAGCAAAGACCCTGAAAGAGGGCGAAATTGCCAGAATCACCACCGGAGCACCGCTGCCCCCTGGAGCTACCTCGGTCATCATGGTCGAGGACACCATCCTCAAGTCAAAGACCGCCGACGACAAGGAAGAGAAGGAGGTCGAGATCCTGGCGGAGGGCGTCAAACCCGGCGAGAACATCCGGGAAGTCGGCAGCGACGTCAAGGAAGGCGACATCATCCTGAAGAAGGGTGAGCAAATCTCCGGCGTCGGCGGCGAGATCGGTCTGCTGGCATCTGTCGGCGTCGCCGAGGCGAAGACCTACAAGCGGCCCGTCGTCGGTATCCTCTCCACCGGCGACGAGATCATCGAGCCCGACCGCCCGGGTGGCCTTCGCCTAGGTGAGGTCAGAGACACCAACCGCATCACTCTCATGTCCGCCGCACGGCAGTGGGGCTTTGATGTCGTCGATCTGGGCATCGCACGCGACAAGCCGGGGTCCCTGGAGGAAAACCTGCGTGAAGGTCTCCGTAGGTCCGACTTGCTCATCACCACAGGTGGCGTCTCGATGGGAGAGCTGGATCTCTTGAAGCCGACCATCGAGCGCTCCCTCGGGGGCACCATTCATTTTGGTCGCGTCGCCATGAAACCCGGTAAGCCGACCACCTTTGCCACGGTCCCGGTCAAGAACAATGCTGGAGAGCGTGTCACCAAAACCATCTTCTCCCTACCTGGCAACCCTGCGTCGGCACTGGTGACATTCCACCTCTTCGTCATACCGGCTCTGTACAAGCTCTCCGGTATTGTCCCAGCTGGTCTGCCCAAGGTCCCTGTCACGCTGTCTCACGACTTCACTCTGGACAAGCAGCGAGCAGAATACCACCGGGCCGTTGTAACGGTCGGCAAGGATGGCCTCCTATCGGCAACCAGCACCGGTGGTCAAAGGAGCTCTAAGGTGGGAAGTTTGCGGTCTGCAAATGCCTTACTCGCCTTACCTAAGGGAACAGAACTGAAGAAGGGTACCAGGGTGGAGGCTCTTTTGATGGGCGAGATTCGTGTGGAGCTGTGAGCCTATCGCAACGGCTTCATGTACAGTACACGAGAAAATGATATAGCGATTTGATTTGAGTTCCATAACCATCCTTGAAAAATACCACGCTCGCGCAGAAATCACTTCGATGAGGAGCTATAATACGTTGGTAGTATACAATACAAGATGTTCCTCGCCCTGCCTTTATGCCATTAACGCCAGCCCAAGTAGCCTTGGTGTAATGCAGTGCTCCACTGTACATCGTTCAACTTTGACGTTCATAATGCCGTCTGTGGTGGTCTCCCCTTGTTTTACTTCCCTGCCGTCTGGAACATCCCTTACTCCGCCTTGAAGCCATTCGTCTTGCCAGCCACAAGGAGGCCGACGATGAGACCGAAAAGACCGAGGACGGATGAGAAAATTTCGACGACGAGGATCTTGACGAAGCTGTGACATGGTGCGTTAGCAAGGTTTGATTTCGTCTGATGGTGGAGACTCAAGACGTACAGCGTTGGGTCCGCGGCATCAGCCAGCGCAGCTCCACTACCGTTGATGCCGACAGCGACACCGCAAATCAGGTTGCACATTCCGACGGTGATGCCAGACCAGAAGAGGGCATATCCGGTGTAGTAGCTGTTGGCGTCGTGCAGGGTCTTGCCCTCGGCCGGTTCGAGTTGGGCCGAGAAGACGATGGCCATGATGACGCCGTAGATGGCGACGACTTCGCAGAAGATAATGGAGATCAAGTTCTTGGTTCTAACGCGCGGCGCCTTGACACCCGCACCGAGAATGGAAGAGCCGGTGATGAAAATACCCCTAGATATCGAAGCCTGTTAGATACCATGCCCCCGCCTAGATGCGATGCGATGCTTCGCGAAAGGGTGTTGTTGTTCGTACCATGCCGCGCCGACGACGGAGAGACCAATGCACATGCCGATGCCCATGTCCGCCCAAGTGTAAGGTGAGATGGATTCGAGAAATTCGCCAACGTTGAAGGCTTCTCCCGAACCGGTGAAGAGCATGTCTGTTGGGGGAACATCATGTTAGCTTCGCTGAATTGAATGTCGCGGGCCATCGTGTCGAGGGGATATCATCGGGATCGGGGGTTCGTACAAGCTCCCACCACGGTTAGGGCGCCTCCAATGCCTCCCAGGCCATACGTGAGACTCATCGTGGTCGTTTCGGCGTTTGTGTCGTTCCCCGGGGGTGGTCGTGGATGTTGGATTTGACGGCGGATGTCTGGGGGGTTGCAGCTACGTCGAGCTCTCGAGGCCAAGCAGTGAGGTAACTGAGGTAAGGCAAGGTAAGAGCCGACGAGCCAGATTCGGTAAGGTCACATGACGCGTCTATTGGACGGACGCCGTTAGTCAGTGGAAGTATGCTTAGGTAATGCACCTCCGAGTTCCTGCAGCCACTGCTGAAGGTGACATTGGAACAGCAGGCAGCTACGCCGAGTACCCACTTTCCGAAGCGTTAGTCAGCCGGATCTAAGGATATCCTCAAACAAGGCCACTATAAATACAACCTCACCTCTTTCACACCCACAACCACCCAGACCGCCGCCCGCCCCAGGAGATCAGGAACCAAATCTCCACGATGGCAGCCGCACCTCAATCTTTCTACGAGCTTTACCGCCGTAGCAGGTACATGCGCCATCCATAAGTCTAGCACTACTAGCTGTTCCAATGCTACAAAGACTAACCCGTGTACCTCCTTCCACAGCATCGGCCTTGCGCTGACGGACATGCTCGACGATCTGATCAGCGAAGAGCGCATTCACCCTCAGCTCGCGATGAAGATCCTAGCCAACTTTGATCAGGCGATCACTGAGGCTCTGCAGAAGAGCGTTAAGGCGCGCCTCACCTTCAAGGTACGCACCACCCACGCCTTCCACCGCAGGCCCCTATCCACTGCAAATGTTCCCATGCGATATCATTGCCACATATACCATCGCCGTGCAACTGCTTCGCATCAGACCAAGTCACTGACGCTCGCGCACCACAGGGCTCCCTTAGCACCTACCGTTTCTGCGACGAAGTGTGGACCTTCCTCATCAAGAACGTCCAATTCAAGCTCGATAGTGGCGGGCAGATTGTGACTGCTGATAAGGTCAAGATCGTCAGCTGCAACTCGAAGAAGCCCGGAGAAGGCCCTTAGGAGACGTAGCCAGAAGCGCATTTCGAGTGTATACGAACGGACACGTACGCATTGCTTGGGGAATGAACAGCGCCCGGGGCGGCCTGCATACAACGGAGTTCAAGGTTTTACATGGTTGATTCTTTTCACCAAACGAAGGATGGCAAACGGAACGGTGGACGAGGGCGTTCACCCAAATTGCGAACATTTGATACCACCCAAGGTTTTGCGCGCACCGTCATAGACTTTTGATAAGTTCGGCTTGCCAATAGATTGGATGCCCATACCATGATATTTGTACCATCTTCTGTGGGTTGGTTGTATCATCTTTGTTGTCAATCGCATTGTTCCAAATAATTAAGGGAGAAGACGAAGTCTTTGTCCGCCGTGCGTAGTCGAAATGTTAATATGGCGTTATGAATGAACAAACTTGTTTCATTGTCAAACTAGACCCAGCCTTATTGTTCCGCAGCAGGTCTTCGCCGGTTGATAGGATGAACCATTGGAAGATCAGGGACAGATATACATACAAAGTTGCTCTACAGTGCCATACGTCATCCTCGTACATGACAAACCCCACAACTCAATTGGCACATCTTGCGCCAAAGTTCAGGATTGGCGCCATTCTACAACCTTGATCCTGAGACTGTTAATTTCCTGCTTAGACAATATCGTACCAAGAGGATATAAGAGCCGCATGCCAGTTTCCTATCCTCCAGACGGACAACGCTGCGTCCCCAGCCATCTGAAAGAGGGGAGGGCCGATACCGGGTACCTGCAGCGCCGGGGCTAGCCACAATTGCCCCATCGACCGGAAACAGGAAAGGTGTCCGAGTTGTTGGTTTTCAATCAGTGGGAACTGAGGTGCACCAAAGGCACCAAAAGCAAATGCCCCCATTGTTACATAGCGCCAGGGGTCCCTCCCCGCTTTCAAGTGTCTGGGGGTTTATTTCATCAACATCAACGTCCTGACATCTGCACATCATCACGGAGAGTCCCTTTAGGCTCTCCATCAAATCCCATTTATATACTGAACGTAGTGCGTTTGTTTACCACTCTCATTTCAAATACCGACGGCTAACTTCTCATTCCAACAGTGGATTTAAGCCTGGCCCTGCTGGTCTAAATCTGAAGGGGAGAGTGTTCCCTCAAGACACCCTTTACAAGCCAAACGTCCCACAATCGATTTAGGCAACGTGGGCTAGTCCGATGCATGGCGCAGACGACTCGTCTCTCTAGTCATCTCGAGAACTATCGGAGACTATCGTTGGGATTGTGCTCCCAATAGCGTCCCTCGCTTCCGTCATCGTCGATGATAAGACTGTATCCGTCTTCTCGGTTTTTACCATGTCGGTCATGTTATGACTAGATGATGCTAAAGCAGAAGACTGAGCAAATGGCTTAATCGAAGTTGTCTGTAGCGGCCGCTTGTCTTTGACGAGGGTAGAGCCGTGACGTGAGACTTTGCATTGACTCTGAGCCTTGAGTCTCTGGTCGGAACACTCTGCACCTCTGCGATGCTATCGCAAGTATCGGCCCCTTGCACGTGATAGACCACGGCGCATTCTGAGTACATGTCGGTAACATATATTTCAGAAGTGGCTCCTGGACCGAGTACGTATGCTGGTGTAAGAGCACCCGCTTATGGCGCAGCTGGAGAGGACCAACTCAACTTCAGCAGCTTACGGTACAGATCGCTTGGATTGCATGCCCAAGAAGGATGTCGACTTCGAGGGATCTACGCAGAACGATGATCATACAGGAACAAGCACGGGTAGGCCATCTAGACATACTCAGACTTGATATGACTGTCCAGTCAATGAGAGCAGTTCAAAGTGGTGTCAAGTGCCTCAAAGCGGCGCTCAGAAAGCCCGAGCGGCTCGCACGAAGTTTCCTGGAGTGGGAAATTCTGGGCTAGGGTGGTTGGCAACCAAGCCAGGCTGACGACACAAACGATTGCGTTCAATATCGCCCCCGATGGCGGGAGCACCCTCTGTCGTTCAGCTGCGATTACCTCACCCAGTTGCCCATGTTAGGATGGATGTTTTAATCTAGTAAAGTGATGCCCGAGGTAAGCCTGGGGTGAATAGGGTGAGTAGGTGAGCCATTCATGCAGGCTGACCGAGTACGTTCCAATGAGAATCAAGAGGGTGGATGCTGCTGCTCTTCGAACCACACGAAACCGGGCAACTGCCAATTGAAAGTGGTCACAGACCTAGATTGTGCATTCCAGCTGCTCTAAAATAGGAATTTTTGAGGCAGGCTGGCAGCCAAGGTCTGGGCAAGAATGGCCGTTGCAGCCTTCTTCCATCATACAACCACAGCAGCCTGGTTAAGTTTACAACTTAAGATGGATGATCCATCCTGGCCATGTCCTTACATATTTACAACCCCTTTAAATAACATCACTTGAGTTGAACTTGCCTGTTACAAGCCCTCACTAGTAAGTCTTCCATCCGTGCAACCGAATGTAAGCGTTTACTGAGTACAACTGTAGAATACCATATAATTTCGAACCCAATTTGTCACAACCATGAACGCAGCGACAGACATCTCAGCAGATGATAGCGAACACGATGCGTCTACACTGTTGATGAGCAGCTGCTCTACTAGAGAAAAAGATACAACAGTAGCAGGGCAGGTCCTCAGAAAGCCAGGATCTTTTGGCTCCATTCATCAGCTTCTGCTAGATGTGCTATTGACACTTCCAGCTGGTTGTTTCATTATCTATGCAATCATGGTCCTTGCAAACAGCGGGCTACCTCTCGATCAGGATCCTATTCCCGCCCTACAAACTGCAGCTAAATACAGCCCTACTGTGTTCCCGATTGCATTTGCCGCTGTAGCTGCTGGTCTACTTAAAGCAGCGGCGGCTTGGAAGCTTGAGCAAGGGATATCTGTGCTTAGCTTAGAATACCTACTAAGCTGTCGAACGGTTTTTAGCGCAGTTACCACGCCTCTATCACTTCGATCGGCGACGATGTTAACTCCGGCCTTGCTCTTTCTGTGGGCTCTTTCCCCCTTGGGTGGCCAGGCTGCGTTACGGGTGATGGAGGTTGTCCCCTCTACGGCTGTGGAGCCCTGGCCATATCAGCTGCTTAATTTCACATCGGGATTCATACACGGGGGCGAAAGCTCCTCTGCCGGCTTTGAGGTGATCTCCCGGATCCAGAGTGCGTTTGTCACCGCCCTCTCAAGCCCTGGGGATGTCAAATCGGCACCTCGAGACTTATTCGGGAACATTAAAGTACCAATGGTGGAGTACTGCCAGTCCGGAGACAAGATTCCGGGCATTGACGGCTGGTATAACGTCGACTTGGCATCAGACGTACTTCCTATATGGTCGTCCATAGCGGGCATTCCCGTTGGCGCACCTGGAGGGATATCGAAAGGATGGAACTTCTCATTCGAATTTGAAACATCCTACATGAGCGCTAACTGTTCCCTGAGAGAGACTCCGATGAGTTTGGGCATGTGGATGGGCTTGGTTGAAAATACAACCAAAGCAGCACCTAGCTGGAACAATGACAGAAATCTCCTCATCTCAGCGGGGATTGACTCCGGGTTGATGCACATGACTGGAAAGCCTTTAAAATTGAACATTGCAACAAGGGGTCACAATCGACTCACCAATGCGACGTGCTTGATTACACAGGTCTACGTCGAGGTTGAGGTTGGTTGCCACGGCCCTGAATGCGCCGCCGTTCGGCTACGACGAATTCCAAAGTCATCAAACGACACTGCACGCACTGTCCTGCACAAGATTGGAGGAGGTCCAGCTAATATGTTTGAGGCGTACATGAGCACTTTCGTCCGCGCCGGTCTATCACTCTACGATCTCGTAAAAGGCCGTCAAGTTAAACCCTACGCCTCAGCGATCGAGACATACTTCACCGACCCAGATACACCCTACTCGGCTGCCGGGATCAGTTCATGGAACGGAACTGACATCTATCCTATAGGCGAGGTGGCGTATTCTCAAAGACTCTCACAACTCCTCAACACATTTTGGCTTGCATCAGTTGCGTCACATAACATTACCGGCACCTTCAATTTTCGCGCCGATAACTACACACGTCCAACTCTAGAACCAGGACAATGGATGAGCATTCAAAACAGTACCGGGCTGAGAGTCCCTGACCACTTGGTGATGAGGGTGAATCAAGGCTGGCTGTTCACTCTCTTTCTCGCTTCTGCGGGCATGCTCCTCTCAGGTATCGCTACCGTCTTTTTCAATTGTTTGAGACGGGGGCCTGATATCTTGGACTATTCTGCGTTCTTTTCAAGAGACAGTCCATACGTAAATGTTGCCTCAAGCCAGCTCGGGTCTGTGGAAGATGTCAATGATCATGTCAGGAGAAATAGACACATGCGCGTGTGTGTTGGCGATGTCAATCCGAGCGGTGATATGGGACATCTGGGCTTTGCAACGTTGGACAAAGCCATTCCGGTGGGCGCTCAGAAGGCTGAGCGAATTTACGATTAAGGATAGTGACTTGCGCCATGGCAAAGTTTCAGCGTTGTTAACCTGGAGCGCTTTTTCACCAGTGTGGAAACTTGTACATGAAATTCGCTGGGGATTTGTTGGTTGTAGCACGAAGAGGTTGACCTGACTATGGGACTCAAGGGCGCCTGGTTCTATTTGCTTGTCATACACCTCAGAGCGCGTGACCTAACGGCGGCGGGTGATTCGGCCGCACCTGAACCGTGTAGCGGTGATGACTACGAGGGAGCATGGGGGAATGGGTTCCGACACAAACGGAGGGTGAAGGCGAATCTTGAATGCCGTGAATAGTGAATGGGTAGAGCAAGCAAGAGCATCGGGACGGCATGGCTCGACTGATCAGATCTTGATGTGTGTATCTCGCACAGTATGCTACTTGTATGACTTTGGTGCGGGTGTCTCTCAACCAGTTACAACTAAGAGATGGGCCAAATGGTCTAGTTGGTAAAGCATCTCTAATAAGTTAGAACCAATACCACCCGATGAGTTTCTGGTTACTCTGTTGAGGGTAGGGGCGCTCAGTTCGAATCTCGTAAAAAAAAAAAAAAAAAAAAAAAA
>JABGLZ010000171.1:23044-49908 GCA_014705045.1 Colletotrichum theobromicola
TAAAACGATTCCCCTGAGAAAGACTCCCGTCTTCTTTCCGACACACTCGTGGCTTGAGTGCGGCGAGGAAGGTGCCTAGCAGCCGTACTTGCCTTTTTGCCCACTTACCTGCCTGGCTACCCACCTGCCCGCGCGCCCCTTGCGGTACGTTGTAGCTGCCTCTTCCGCGCCTGAAGACTTCTGCACTTGCCTCAAGTTATCTTAGCTATGGAAAGATTAATTTCCTTATTTTCAAGCTTCTATCAGCAGTTGCGGTTCCTGAGAAGGCGCCCATCGTTATTCACGGTCGGTTGACGCACTCAGTCAAGTACCTAATGTAGGTAGGTACCTTAGGTAGGCAGGCAGCTTCTATCTCAGCCAGACGACTGGACACTTGCCGCTGGGATTCGGCAGGCTCAGATAGACGCACATAAGCACTTGGAGGCAGGCACTTCATACTGTATCATGCCTATATACAGATTCCTTGTTACCTTTCGCCCTCATGTGCACAGCTCTTTAACTAGGCATTGAGGTGTCACCCAGAGGGCAAATGGCAGGAGGTCCCCGGTTGTCTTGTCAGTCGTCCAATTCCACCCCATGCAGATCGTTGTAAGTTGCCGTTGTGTAAATTGAGTTCAAGTACTTCCACCCAACATACTTGCGGTCGCAGCCATCAATCAGCGGGTAGCCACCGTCGTTCATAGTAACGTTGCCGTGGCTCCCGTCCGGAGTACACTCGCGATCAAGCTCGACAGCGACCATAGCGGGTAAAAGGGGCTTGAAAGGGGGTGACCAGTATTAGCTTCCTGAAATCGGATGACAGTCTCGACACACGCCTTGTCGACATATAGGCAGAATCGGAAGCGGGGCAGTTTGGCGACGTTGGGTCGTGGAAAAGCACCAGACGGCGGCTCGACAAGACCTTGTTCGAAGACCCCGCCATCAAAATGGCGCCTGACGTCGGACTTCGACACATTGTCCAGGCTGGCGCGGTCATGGATGACGACCCAATCGAGATAATTTTCCAGCAGTTGGGCTAGGCGGCCCTTGCCGAGCTCTTCATCGCAGAAGTGCTTCAGCTGTGTGAGGTATTAATTCCAGAGATCGCCATCGTCGTAGGTGCAGCGATAGACCCGGAATCACCATGTGATATCCAGTGTTTTTCATGTCGAGACAGGTGCTTCTTTGGAGACCGCCTAATTTTCCTGTGCCAGGGCGGCTATATTTCCTGTGTACTTGATGTCTCCTAGTAAAGACGATAACTAATACGGACGACGATAATAACGAAAATTATAACAACGACGAGGACGATAATACTAGCAACGACGACGACGAACGATGAAGACCACAGTAAGTAGACTTATATCACAAAAAAAGTAGCCGCTCTGGCACAGGAAAAATAGGCTGTCTCTTTCTTTGACTTCGCCGAAAGTCCCCAAGGAGGCGATAACTGTTGTCGAGGAACTGTGTTGGTTAAATAAGAGTGGTGTAAGAGGTACGTACCTCGAAGTGGTGACAGGGGTGTTTTCTAATCCTGGCTATTGGCATAAATCGGACCAGAGATGCAGTTGCCATTTCCTCACAGCAGTATGTAGAAGCGAGAGCAGGGCCGGTGCGGATACGGTACTCCGTAGTAGCGTGGTCGAAAGCAAGCTGGCGGTTAGCAGTCCTGTCGTCAATAAGTACGGATTCCTCACTGCAAGCCATTCATGAGGATGGATCATTTGGGCATGGGCATCGATGCTGACTAACCACAAGCACCGGTTGCACGTTTTCTCTTCAACGGGGATTCCCCTAGTCCGGAAGCTGGAGACCACCAGCAGAAGCAAGATCGATCTCACCCCTATCTGCCACCACCGCTCAGTGAGACAAGCCGCGCCGCCAGCTTTGTCCATCCCATCTTCCTGTCCGACTCTCTCTCACAAACTGCGCCGTTCACTCACTCGTCCTCGTCCACACAGTACCTGAGCTAGCGCACCTGCACCTCCGGGACACTGACCGCAGCACAGCCCGGTGCTCTGCTGTCCTTACCTCATCCTCCTCCCACACACGGCATCGCCAAGCGCACCACCACCACCACCCCAGCAACATCAGCAGGGGTCATCACCACCCAAAACTTCCCTCCTTCCTTTCCTCTCCACATAATGCTCCGCCAAAGACAACCCGCCGCAGCATCCGCCGACCTGCCCGACCGCGCTCAAAAGGACCAGATACCCACCATGGCCGCCGCGAAGACGACGTCCCTGGACAACGAGCGCCGCCCGCTGCTCCCGCGCCACGAGGACGACGAGCACAGCCAGCCGCCGACCGACGCAGAAGAAGACCAAGACAACGGCAACGACCAAGGCGACGAGACCAAGATGGCCTGGGCGCGGCGGAACCAGTGGATTGTGCTCGCCGTTGCGAGCGGTGCTTGCGCGGCCTTCAACGGCGTCTTTGCGAAGCTGTGAGTTGCTTGCTTACCTCGTGTGATTTACGCAAACCCCCCCTCCCCTCCGGCTCAATCGGGGATGTCATGCCAAGAATCCACGACACCTCATGTTCACTCACAATTATCCAACGATAATTCGTTGCGATCTCACAACTTGTTCATGGAATTTCTGATTTCACTAATTTTCTCTATTTTTCGTCATGTCTGCATTGTTTCAACTAGCGTTTGAGCGTTTCAAAGAATCGGAACAAGCCTCTTTGTTGAATGTCTCACTCACAATCAAACTAGGACCACAACGGAACTCACAACGACAATTTCGCAGGCCATTTCCAACTTCCTCCGCCTCTCGGATATCGAAGGTGCATTCGAGGTCGTCCTGCGAGCCGTATGACTGATGCCTCGATTCATCTCATCACCAGTCGCTGATTCGTTTCCAGGTATTCTTCGGCCTCAACCTCGTCTTCAATGGCATCGTAAGTCTTTCAAAACCCCCTTTTCTTCACCACTTAAGCAAGAGGCCTAACCCGTCGCAGATGTGGACTCTCTTCACAAAGGCCCTTGCTAGGGGCAGCTCCACCACCCAGGTGTCCATCATGAACACCTCCTCAAACTTTGTTATCACCGCCCTCCTCGGCCTCGCCATCTTCTTCGAGTCCCTGCCGCCGCTCTGGTGGCTCGGTGCTGCCCTCCTGGTCGCCGGAAACGTCATCATCGGCCGCAAGGACGAGGCTGCCGCGGACAAGTCCGCCGACTACGCGCCTTTGCCCCAGCAGCCCGGCCTTGCTCCGGCAGACGGCGCCGACGAGGATAAAGATGAGTCCGAGGACGAGGACATCGTTGATCTTGGAGACCTCTCGGCTCATGAGCATCGCGCATGACGGCCGCGTAAAGCCATAGAGGGGGGGAGAGGTGCATTTGGAAAGTGCTGATGTTGGATGATATGTACAAGAAAACATCATATAGACGATACCCTTGAATATACAGGGCGATGCAAGGTAGCATCCCGTAAGATGTAACTTCAGCACGGGTCGGTGATCATGCTAGGGTAAAGTAGCATCAGTAAAAAGACCCTCGGCAGCCCAAGGTCACAATGCTCAATTCAAGGCCTATGATGTCGCTGTAAGAGCGGATAGTACTCAACCAATTTCACCACACGTAAGAGCAGGAAATGACGACCCATACCCGAACTAACGTACAAGTTCGTCAGCGAGGTGGCGTGTTTCAATTATGCTTGGGCAGAAGAGGTAACTGAACCATGGTTATACTCAATAAAAAAGGGGAAGTACATATCTTGTCTCCCTTCCCCGTGGTGTATTTGATACTAAACTAGGTCACCAGAAGAACATTATAATCGCTTGATTAGAAAAGAGAGGGCAGCATATTCTTAACAAATCCCCAAGGTGTGGTCGGATAGATGGATGTGTGCTGCAAATATCAATAGAGAACCGGATCAAGACAAAAAGGAAAACTAAAAAAAGGGTCAAAAAGTTCAGTTCGAACCCCGGGCCCTGGGTTTCGATCCTATGAAAATCCGAAGATTTTGCACTCCGAGTTTAACGTGTTCAGCCATGCACGCCCCAGAGGCACTGCGTGCTAGTTGTCTCTGGGGAACCGAAAGTGAGGACGGCTCCGACGTCTATAACCCTTTGTCTCGTGGGCGAGCCAGGCAGGTATCATGGAGGGGCAGGAGGCAGGTAGCAAAGGTGGGTGTGCTCCTTCCATTCTTCGGGACCGGAGGGGTCCACAAGGTGAAATAGATAGAGTACCTACCTTCCTTCCTTCTACCACAATATTAGCAGTACGAACTCACACGAGTGACATCCACACTCAATTGCTGAGAGCATGTCTTGCCCTCTCCTAGGTAGACTACAATGCAATCCACACCACAGAGGCTGCGGACAACGGAGCTGCGAACCATAGTCATCAAATTCCAAGATATCCCACGCAAGCCACAACGATCAAATAAGAAAACACGTGAAATTCGCAGCCGCCTGCCGCAATCTATCTATTCGTCTTACGCCCAAGCCGACCTTGTAAATGCCCATAACGCCATCCGCACATATTTCCCCATGACCCATCAACATCGTACATAGCCACAAAATCACCGGTTCTCAAGCTCCAACGCGCCGTCATCAGCATCGTCTTCGTCGCCGTCGAGAATCTGAGCCCCGGGCGGCCGGGCCCCTGGTGACCTCCGCTCGTCGAGCGACGATAGCCTCACCCTGCCTCCCGATGCCAGCGCTACCTTATCCGACACCCATCCCGCAGCGCGACGCATCGCGCTCCACAGCTTCTCCTGGCTCTCGGCGAGCGCCGAGTCGTCGCGCGGGTTCTCGGCGTGCTCGGCCGTGAACTGGTACTTGAGGCAGTCCTTGACCGTCACGAGGCCCGACAGGCGGCCGTGGTACTCGATGAGCACGACGCGCGGGCCGATCTTGCGGAAGAGCTCCATCACCGTCTCCAAGGGGAGACGGGGGTGCGCCGTGACGGGCGTGGTGTCGATGTAGCGGCTGAAGTCGACGGACGAGGTGGACATGAAGCTGGGGAAGACGGCGACGGTTGGTGTGACCGGGGTCATTGACGCTGGAGGAGGCGAAAAGCTACACATTGCGTCTTGGTTGATGGACCTCTCACGTCGGATGCGGTCGATGGCGTAGCGCAGCTCGGTGCGGCCGATATAGCCGACCAGAATCTTGGAGGTTTCGTCCTCCACGATGGGGAAGCCTTGATATTTGTCGTCTTTCAGCAGACGTTCGAGCTGTCCGAACGACATGCCGTTGACCGGTAGAGACGTGACTTCAGTGCGCATGACCTCCGATACAGGAACGCCAAAGTTGTGTTCTTCCTTGTTATCTAGGAAAGGGAAACCGCTAAACCAGATCATCCTGTCGGCAATGCCGCCTTTACCGAAGAGCTCGCTGACGATCTTTGTTACGCCGACGACGATCATGGTCGGAAGAATGTAGGTCAGGGCCCCCGTGAGTTCGAACATGATGACCACAACGGACACGTATATGTGCATGATGCCACTGAGCGCTGCAGCTGCACCGAGGAAAGCGTAGGTGCCAGGGGTAATGCAAGGCTCGTCTGGCTTGCAAGCTGCGAAGAAGGCGCTCGTGGGGTTTGCTTCATGGATCGCCTGGACAATGATGCCCACTGTTCGTCCAAATGAAGCGCCGATAGCCATAGACGGAACGAAAATACCAGCAGGTACTTTGCAGCCGTATGAGATGATGACGAGGAGAACTCTTAGAATCGTTGCCAGAGCCAGCGACAGGATGTTGGAAAGCTTCTTATCCGGCTCGCAAAGGCCGTGGTAGTCCTCGGCGCCCTCGCACTCCAGGAACAAGATCTCCATGCTTTCCGTCATGTCAATCCTGAGGAAGACGTTGGGGAAGCAAATGATTGCCGTCGCGGCAGCCAGAATCGTCGCCTCGGCGATGGCGTATTTGGTGAGGTACTTCTTCCTGAAAGCCTGAGCCCGCAGATTCCACTTGATGACAAAAGCGCCGTAGAGACCACCAAATATTCCCAAAATAATGTAGAATACCACCTCGAAAAAGTGCCAAGAGCGATCATAGTGAACCTGGAACATGACAAGCTGTCCCGTCCTGAAGGGGTTCATGGCTGCAAGAACAGCTGTCGCTACCAAGGCACAAAAGTAACTGCGCCAGAGCGTCTTCAATGGGAAGTAGCTCGACATCTCCTCCAGAGAGAAGAGTACGCCGCCAATGGGACTGCCGAAGGCGACGGCGACACCCGCCGCGGCGCAAGCACTCAAGATCTCCCGGGTCTTGGCGGCGTTGCGGCGGTATTTGTCAAACAACCGTGAGATGACGTTTCCGGTGCACACGGCGTAGTGCACGCTGGGCCCTTCTTTTCCGACTGACAGACCAGATGCGATGGCCAGAGGCAGACATACGGACTTGATCAGAAGGGTCCAGAACCCCAAGAACCCCTTCATGACGAAGCCTGCGATGATGCACTTGATCTCCGATATGCCCGAGCCCGCCGCATACGGAGCAAATGACTTGACGAGTGTCGCCGACGTGAAAGCAAAAACCGTGCCGAAGATGATGTAGAGAAGGTAGTTCACAGGGCCGAAGCCCGTCCACTTATGCCACTCAGCGCAACCGTTGTCCTCGCCCCAGCAGCAGAAGTTCTCGTTCAGGTAGAAAGCCGTCGTGCAGTAGCCCATCTTGATGTCGGAGAGCCACTCGGTGATGATGTTGAGGAATGCAGCGTTGAGCCCGATCGTGATGCCTATCAGGGTGACCACGAGCCAGCCCTGCGCGGCGTCGTAGCTCTCGCGCAGCCGGTACCTCCACCCAGCCTGGCCGGTGTCGAGCATGCCCGCCCGTCGCCGGCGTCGCAGCTTCCTCCTCGCCTGTTCTCTAGCGGCGTCCTGGACCCAGTCTATGGTGGTGAAGTCCTCGTAGCGCTTGATCTCGGCGATCTCCTCCTCGATCTGCTGCTGCTGCTGCCGCGGGCCGGGGGCGGCCTGGCCTCCCTCGTTCTCCTCTTCGTCATCGTCCCCCTGTTCCGCGTTCGACACGGCAAAGGAGAGCCTCGATGTGATGGAAGGGCGCGGGAGCCGGTGCGGGCTGTGGGAGAAGGATGTGCTTCGTGAAGTCATTGTCGGCTGGGCAGCGGCGGCGGCGCACTGCTCATGTTCGCGACAGCGAGGCAAATTGGGCGCAAGTTGCTGCTTCTTCGCGGGGTAACTATGCCCCCGTTCGACAGTCGCCCGTGGGTTCGCTTCTTCGATTCGGCGATGATTCGGCAGGGAAGGGGGGGTGCCTGGTGTAGTTTGCGATCGGTAGTCTGTCCTGAGCTTTGCTGATCTCTGGGGAATCCCCAATGCAGGTTGCGGGCGAGGCTTCTGGTGGTGGTTGCGCTGGAACCGGCGCTGGGGATGGGGTTCCAATGATGGTAGGCTGGGGTCGACTGGGTCGACCAGGTCCCCCCTGCAATTGGTGCTTAAGCTTTGCGGCTTGGCTGCGGGCAGCGGTTCAAGCCAGCGCGTTGTCAGTGGTCGCGTCTCACTGGCCTTTTTTGGCGCGACTCTATCAAAAGTGAGCCTCTCCTTGACGACCACCTTGGCGAAGACATCACACTGCACGAAGACCTCGGCGACTCTACCACGACGACTGCCTCGAAAGCAGAGCAATCAAAGATTAAAGAGTACGAACTCTTCGTCGATTGACTCCAACAGAAACCTCGAGCCCGATCAGGCCCCTTTTTGCCTTGCCATCCTCGGCAGGCACAGATACGCAGTCTTGGAAGAGGTTAGTGACACCTGTTTAATTGTTCCTCGACGGCATCCACAGCTTTGAAAACATCGATGTTGAGAAGAAACCTTCATGAGCAACGGACTTGGGGGTTTTCGTTTTGATATAATGTTCCGGGCCCACTTATACAGGCTTCGAGAAGTTCATGGCTTAAGATCTCACTTTGAGACGTTGAGGCATTGTCACTCACGCCATCAACCACATCTCGAGGCATGAGGCATCAGGGAGAATCATTTCACTAACTTTCATTCAGACTTTAGTCTTTTGGCCATTTACACAATCAGCCTCAACACCCATCTATCAAAGATGCCTTACAACACCAACGCCATCCCTCCAAGAAAGGAGGTAACAGGCCAGCCGGCTCTGCCTCGTATGCTGCCCTCTCACTAAGCCCCCCTCGAACCAGCTCACCTAACAATATCACAGTGGCCCGCGTAAAGAAGATCATCGCCACAGACCCAGACATCGGCATCTGCTCAAACAATGCTGCCTTTGTCATCACCCTCGCAACAGTAATTCCCCCCTGCCTCCTCCAGAGCGAACTTTCACTCACGGGTCCCACAGGAGATGTTCATCCAATACCTCGCCAACGAGGGCCAGAACATGGCCAAGATGGACCGCAAACCCCGCCGCAACGTCCAGTACAAGGATCTCGGTAAGCTTTCCCTCCTCCCTCTTCTCTCCAAGGGACGAAAAACTAAACCCGACGCCCCCTGAAGCAAACGCCGTCAACCACCACGACAACCTCGAATTCCTCGAGGACGTGATCCCAAAGACCATCCCCTACAAGAAGATCAAGGACCAAGCCACAATCTCCCGCGCGAACCCCAGAAAGGCCGACTCGGAACCCAAGAAGCGCCAGTCCACCACCAACGGCGTCAACGGCACCGCTGCTGGTCCTGCTGCCGCCGCCGCTGCTATCCAGGATGACGACCCCAACACCCAACTGCAGGCCGAGGCGGCTCGCCAGGCTGACGGCGACGTCGACATGACGGGTTGAAACCGTTTCGTTCCAGCCCTGAGGACATGAAACCCCCTGATTATCCGCCGAAATAATGGACAAAGGGGGGGTTTTAGAATTTAATCAGATCAAACACATAACCAAAACCCCTAGCACCCACAAATTAGGTAGCACATAGCCCCTTGACGAAGTGTACGAATACCAAAATCGAACCATTTTTTCCTTCTCTCCCTCTCTCTGCATCCACAGTACGGATCCGCATTAAAGTGAAATTGAAAACCTCTTTTTGTTCGTAGTAACGCCAGTCCATGAGAATAAAAACAAGCATCGTCTCGCCTATGAACTTCCTCCAGCTCAACCCTCCATGGTAGCATCTCCGTCCAGGTGCACTCCGGCCGGGATGGTCCCCTCCGTCAACATCTTCTCCAGACGGATAATCTCCTGCAGACTGTCCGCCTTCTTGATCATCTCCTTCAGCCGCTCCTTCTCCTTGTCCGTGAGCTTTATCCTCGAGAGCTTCGACGGGGCCGCCGCGCCGTTCGAAGCGGCCACGTCGAGCGTCTTGGACTTGATGCCCATAATCTATACGTCGCCACATTAGCTTCTCTATCCCCAAAAACCAGGTGGAAAAACAAGGGCTTCCCAGTAGGAAGACATACCTTGGAAGCCAAAGCAGAAGGCTCCTCCGCCGTCCCAAACAGCTCCCTCGCCTTCTCCCTCTCTGCCTCCTTGACCTTGCCGTAGTCCAGGAACCGCACCGTCGGACACCGCCACACGACCCAGTACCGGTAGTTCTCCCTCTTCGTGACCGGGTTGTCCGCCAGCACCAGGTGCGTCAGCCTCTTGAAGCCCGCCAGCGCGTCCAGGTCCGCCAGCTCCGCCACGTTGTTCGACGCGAGCACCAGCTGCTGCAGGTTCGGGATCGCGTTGGGCAGCGTCGGCTGTATGCTCGACACGCGGTTGCGCGCCAGCAGCAGCGTCGAGATGCGCGGCGATAGCGGAAAGTTGCCCAGCACCTGGATGTCGTTGTCTGTGAAGTCGATGGAGTCGTGGGGCTGTATTCATTCCTCACGGGTCAGCCAAAGATACATTTTGCCAGCCAGGGAATGCGAAACCCCTCCTGGTAGACAGCCAAAACGCGCCGCCTCTCGAAAAGTTGGGAAAAAAAGGAAAGAACTTACGCCTGCAACACCCAAATTCTCAATCGCCGGGATTCGATGTCCTACACAAACCCTCATCCGGGCCCCGCTATCAATTCTGTTCCTGTATAGCTCATTTGTTGAGTAGTGTAGCATCTGCTCTTTTCACGCACCTCGGAGATCTAGCTCACGCTCCTTGAGCGGGTTCAGGTAGGAAAGCGAGTCCCTGATGAGCTCCGCCGTGAGCCTCATCTTGGGCTGTTGTTACCTCGGGGTTATGATCGGTGGTCTTTGAGAGTGTGGCGCGTAGTAAGTAGGTCTCTGTTCGTTTGGGTGCGGTACAATGATTCGCGGTCGTGTGCAAAGTAATCGCCGTCGTATATTCGGGATGCGCAGGTGTTTTTGCGCCGTCGCAATTCGTTTGTCGCGAGGGTGTCGTGACGAACAGGCAAGGCTGAAAAGTTGGCGGTCGACGAGGCGGCTATCCACAAAATTTGGCCGGCCGTCTGATAAGAGCTATCATCCCCGCCTGGGCGTACAGTACTTATCAGGAGAATGTACACAGTATAGCTCCGCCAGAGACTCACTGTAGTACAGTGCCTCCATCAACACCACTCTTCACTTATCCCGTCCAGGTAGCAAGCTCATTAGGAAGAAAACATTCTATCTCATATTCATTATGTATTTTAAGGTATCTATGCTAATGGTCCCAGATTAACGCCCTCGCATGTACCATCAAGAAAACACAAATACCACCCCGGACCTGTCCACCGACAGAGTCATGCTGTAAGGCAACTCCAGCAGCGCCACATCCATAATTGAATCCAAGTGAGATCGTAGCAGCTGTTGGTGTTGAAGAGATATGACTGTAGAGCGCGTTGGCCGTCCACCAGCGACCTTTCCCTTCGCCCCTCCCGCCGCATTGGACCCTGTCGCAGTCTGCCTCGGGATCCTTTCCGTGTTCAGAGTCATGGATGTTGTGGGATGAGATGCCGCAAACGTAGGCCTCGGGTCGTCAACTTGCAACCCGCTGTAAACCGTAGAGCTTTCGATGCGGGAAAGATCCCAGAACCTGAGTTTCTTGTCTGATCCGCCGGTGACGATGAAGGCATGTCGCACATCTCGCGAGTCGTCAGTGGCGCCTGTGCCTGCAATCATGGCACGAACGCCGCGGTCCGCGTTGCCACTCCCGCTCGTCTCGATGTTGGTCGCAAACCGTCCTAGCATGCCCTCGGGCTTATCTTCGTCCACTTCCCACGGCTCGTATCCCTTCGGCCCTTCCTTGTTGCCACCAACCCGGTAGATCTCTCTGCAAATTGTGCGCTCAAGATCCCAAACTGTAACTTCACCCTGACCAGTCCCACCGGCAACGCAGACCCATTTACCTCGTCCCTTGCTAGGATGGATGCATAGCCGATAAATCGAACTCTTGCCGGGCACACCCCAGCCCTTGAGTCTCATGCGGAATCTCAAGTCCCATAGGTCGAGAACTCCATGTGTGGTTCCCACGCACAGCCAGTTTCTCTTGCGATCCACACAGAAGCATGTAGGAGTTCCATGATGAACCGGATTCTCCAGCGTATAAAGCAAATTCATCGTCCTAAGGTCAATGCCAAGTATGCGTGACCGGTTCGTCGCAAGCAGCAGAACTGAGGTACTATCAATCTTGAAGTGCTCACACCATACTGCGTGTTCATCCTTGGGAAGCTGGTACTCGCGAAGAAGACGCAATTTTCCGTACCGCAGTACTCCGCTGGCGGACACCGTCTCGACCTTGACAATGTGGACGCTGCCGTCGCTTGCACAGCTGATGAAGCAATGCGTGTTCTCGATGAAGCACAAGGCAAGAACTCTGGCTCCTTCCGCATGTTTGTGTGTCTGTCTCGACCGATGCGTGATATTCTTCTCAAGTCGGGCACTATCCCAGACCTTGACGTTCCCATCATCGCCACCGGTGACGAAGAACACATGGTCCGGAGACGCCACGATCCGGTTGATCGCACCAGTATGCTCTGCGAAGGTAGCCACCATGCGGCCGGTTGGTCGCCAAGGGTCATCGCCAGACTGGCCAACGGAGCGGTTTGGCTTACGCCGAGTGATGGGAGTAACCATTGGCCCAAACTCGGCGATGTCATGGGGGTAATTATCTTGGTACATCGAGTCTAGCATCTTGAGAATGCTAGGGTCGGTGCCCTCATAAGAGTGATTTGGCCTCAATTTCGTCACGACGCTCGTAGTACTGGTCCGGCGATCCTGCATATCGGGCCGTACAAGAGGTGCCTGGGCAAATGGTCCTTCCACTTCCCCGAAAGCATTGGTGCCCGACATGCCAGTCTCAGGGATGCTTTTGTTGCTATCTTTGCGATCTAGCAAGCTCAGGGCGCTAGACTGATGACGGATTGCCCTTCGGATTGCGTAGGGCTGGTCGTGAACCGAACCGCTGTCATCTGTCGGGCTTCCTACTGTGAGTTTGCCTTGGCCGGTTGACGAGCGTCTCGAAGGGTCAATCGATCTGGCGCGAGATACGTCCCGTGATGAAGAACCATGGTCTTCCACCACGCGCGTGCGCAGACTATTGAGAGCTGCAAACTTCCGTTTGCCTGTGGAATCGTCGATGGTCATAGAAGCGTCTAATAAAGCGTCGGCAATTGTGTAAGGGCCCTTTTGATCCGCATCGGGCTGGAACGTAGACTGCTGCAGCGGCTCCTCGTCGAAAAAGACAGTCTGCGGTGTAAGGCCGAGGCTCTTGAGGGATATTACTTCATTCAACTTGGCTGGATCCCGATCAACTCCGTCTCTTGATTTCATCTTGCTAACGCGGTAGATGAACTCCCTCAACGCAAGGAGCTTGAACTCATCATCTGGCCCGAGCCCGAGGTTTCGCAGTCGGTCGAGCCACTGTTCGTCCTCCTCATTTCTCGAAACTTTGCTAAGCGTATCCTTAGATGCTCGGCCAGTGATGGTCTTCGGGAGGGACCCATAGGAGAACGATCGGATCTGTTGCGATAATTTCCAGAAAACGCCCTTGTCCGTTTTGAGCGCCCACATCAAGGCCTGGTCGAAAACAGCTCTTGACATGGGACGCTTCAGAGCGTCTAGAAGTGCGAGCTCGGCAAAATCGGGTACCATTCCCGTTTTGAGGTATTGCTTGACCATGGGAAAGACGATACACCTGACGTCTGCCGGAGACAGGAAGCGCGTGGCTTCAGAGATGAACTCTGCAGCAGATTCTCGGATCCAGACGTTAGGGTGCATCGTAAAGCGTACGACGACATCGATCAGCTCCCACATTTTCGTCTTTGAAAGCAGACCCAGCCGTGCCAGTTGAGCTAAGGAATGCAAAGCCGCCTGGACGACAAATTCCTCTGGGTCAGTCAGAGCTTGAACCATGAGAGGTAGCATGAACTCCTCCAGACTGACGCTGCCTACCAGACTAGCGATGCTGACAATAGTCTCGAAGAAGGCGCACTTCAGCATCCAGTCGCGGTCGTTCAGGTAGGTGTTGAGATGTGTGAGAAGGATGTCGTTTGCCTCTGCTGGTCCGAAAAAGAGGCACAGATTGGGCACTGAGGTCAAGAATGCTCTGCGAACAGATACATCGGGGTCCTCAACCAGGGCTTTTGTGTGTAGCTCAAACATCTCATACAGCTCCCTCTGCGCATCGTCGAAGAGGCCATCGAACGCAGCCTCAGCCTCGATGCCAGGTTCAAGCTCGGGATCAGCGACGGTCAAAGTGCCATCCGCCTTTAATGTTGCTGCCAGCTCCAGGAATCGTGCAGCGGTGTTTGCAAGACTCCCCAAACATGATGCGTAGGTGGCCCTTACTAACGGGCTTGGTATGTTTGCGTTCGCCACAATGGCGCCCTGCAATCTAGGCAGGATGTACTCGACGAAAATGTGGGAGTTGACAGGAGAGACAACCCTCACGAGTTGTAGAAGCTGGGTGACGGAGCGTAGTCCCGCGATAACCACAAGATCGGACTTGTCATTAAGAAGCGTCATGAGGTATGGCAGCACTCGATCCAGTTTTGCTTCGTCCGTGATTCTCTCGGAAAAGGCAAGCAACACATCGCAAGCTCGGATCTTTGACGCTGCTCTCGCCGTATTTCGGAGAGACGATACGATCAGCGTCAAGAAGATCAGGGTTCCGTCGTCTTCTGGAGGATCTGATGCCCCCGTGATATAATTCTCGTGGTTGGGTATATTGAGGCGTATCGGGAAATGACCCAACCCAAGTTTTCCAGCCAGGGGCTCGACCTGCGTTGAGCGCTTTTCGTTCTGGTAGCCAAGAAAGTAGGAGATCTTATCAAAGTCGAGGAAGACGCGGTCGATGCGATCGTCGGCCTCGCCCAAGTTCCTCGTCGCACCAGAGATGGGGTTGTTTCCAGATGACGGGTCTGTGATGAGCTCCATGTATTGATGGAGAAAGTTGTAGAAGTACTCAGGAAACACCTTCTTCTTCCAGAAATCCAGGTATTGCTCTGCCGAGTATCGCCGTTCCGGATCGAGTTGAATCATGTGCGAGATCATGTCGCGCAAGTCCTTGTCTGGAATGCGACTGATTTGGGAGATGACCGGGTCGTACTCGCCCTTGCGATACCTATACAGCTGGCTGAGCGTGAAGATTGGTGACTCCAGGAACATTTCTGCAATGACGCAGCCAGCGCTGAAGACGTCCATGGCCCACGTGAGCTTCGCTTGCTTGCTGTCAACCTCGTCGGCCGGGACGAATCGTTCGGGGGCGACGTAGCACGTCCGCCTTCCGGATGTATCAAAATAGTATGAGAAATCCCCAGGGTTATCGTCGGGAAGCATGATGGGTTTGAACGGTGAGGAGAAGTCGGATAGGTAGAGCCAGTTCCACGACGTCACCAGCGTATTCTCGGTCTTGATGTCGCCGTGGTAGATGTCTCGTGCGTGGCAGTCGCGCAAGGCGCAGAGTAGCTGGAACGCCAGCCATTTCTTCTCGATATCCTCCAGAAATGGGCGGGTGCTCATTCGATCGTAAAGGGAGTTGTAGAGAAACTGTCGGACAAGGTAACCGTTCGTCTCGGTTTCGACGATACGCTGGAAGCCCAAGGCGTTGGGCACATCGGCCAAGGCGGTGCGCTGCTCTGCATCAGGTCAGCTTTGGATCTTGACGTCGCTCGAAAGGTGACTGGCTACTCACTCTCAATATCGCGCTTGTACTTCTCCAGCGGCATCGGGGTGTACGGCTTCACCAAGACCTTCACTAAGGCGACTCCATCATGGTGCCTGGCGCGGATGCTCTTCATGAAGCGCGCATTGCCAATGCTCTTTTCATACACGAGGTCGGAGAGCTCGGGGATGTCGATGCCGGCCGAGCCCGCGGAGGGCGTCGCGAGAGAGAAGCCTTGACCCATCTTGGGTCAGCAATAGCTCTGTAGCTACGAGACCTATTCGACTGCTTGTTCGTCGCTGCGGGAGCTTGTCATGTTGGAACAGCCAGATGGGTGATGTATGTTGGCATGAGCGGTAGCTGGTCCGTCAGTTGCGTAGAGGTCTTGGTCGGTTCCGCAGTCGATATTTGCGCGGTGAAGGAGCTTCGTAGTTGCGAAGCAATCACGGGTGCGATTAGGTCACCACCCAAAGTTCAGCAAGGTAAGGTAGGCAAGGTACCACGCGGTGGGATGCACGCCGTCCACTTAAGCACCAAATCAGTGGGGACGTCGGTGTCCCGCTGTCTAAACCTCCGACAGGGGAGGGCCGCGGGGACAGTTGCGGCCCTGGTCCGTGCGCAGGTGGCTGTCCTTCCCCGATTCGGCCGAGCTCCATCAGTCTCAGCGTGCAGTGTTTGGTGGGCGGTTCTACAAGTCCTACTCACGAGAAGCATATAATCTCATCTTACACATTTTTAATCTCTAGAGTTACTTCATTGATTCAAAATGTACGTAAGTCCTTTGCCAGGACTGCATGTCACTTGCGCAGGGGCGATTCATAGGGGAAATAGTCAGCCCGTCTCGATCTGGTATCAACCTCCCTAGCATCTTCAGATCAATAGAGACCTTGGACAAGCGCATAGTCCTGAGATCCATGCCGTGATCGAGTTCTCGAATCGAGGGAGAACAAGATACGACGCTCAGAAGGCTCCAATTGGAGGGGCGCAAGTCAGATCAACATATCGATAGTGAGGCTGAAGGTACCGTCATGAGACGTTATCTCAAAACGCTATTGACAGTTGTTGATCTCATCCTACAATGTGTAATACGAAAACGGTTCAAGTTGTCGAAAACCCAGCGTCTCGCATCCATATATTTGATACGCAGACTCACAACCAAGCAACCTTCAGTCTGACAAAATGTTGACCACGAGTAGGTAGTCACACACGCACATATACACACCACCCTACCTTGGGTACCGTATGTTACCGTCACATCGATCGCATCGCACTCACACAAAACCACCGCGCGCCTCAGCTATCCAACAAACCAACACACATCGCACATGTAATTGGCCACCCATCCAAACCACCACCATCACCGCCTAAGTCACCCCCGCCCGTCAAGCAATATAGATGGCACATGTCAGATCTGCCCGCCAATGTTCAAAAAACAACCCCCACGCAAAGTACTGCCCACCTCGGGGGAGGAAAAACAACAACACACAAAACGCGGAACAGCAACAGCAGCACTGCAAACAGGGCCCCCGACATCACCGGGAGGCCGCCGTACCGTGGTCTCGGCGTTTGACCCTAAAAACACTCATTCCCAACCAAACCAGCCCGGCCCGCGCAAACAGCAACGAAACCAGAAACCACCTCGCCCCTCCGCGCGCAGTATTTCAATATCAGGAAGATTACTCCGGTTATGATATTAGTCTTTCTCCAGGATAAGCGTAACCCTTTCACGAGGCTGCAGCAAGATCACGAAACACTGCTCCCTCGCTTACGTAGCTATCTGACACCTTTGAATCCCTTTGGGCCCCTCCTATGCTAGGATCAATCTATACAACTCTAAGCGCGATGCGATTCATGGCAAGTTGGTTGGTGTTGCCCAATCTGGATGGTGGTAGTGGTTCGTCCGAAGAATATCGCATTGCCCACGATGGCCCATGCCGACAACGCCCAGATCTGAGCCTTTCAAGTCTCATATCCAAACTCAACCCGGAGCTCGCTTCACCACCAGCAGGCTGCTGTATCAAATCTGGTCAATATTGATCCGACATTTTATATCACCTGGTTCGAGCACTATCACGACGGATTAAGAGCTGAAAGAAGCTGCCCATGCGTGCGTGACTTCATCGGTTTCAGCCCCTCGATGCGGATGAAACCACTCAGGGTAGTATCAGCGGCACAGACTTTGCATACGATGATCTGCATGGTCTTCTTCAACCCCGCAACGGGAAACAGGATAGCTTAGAGAATCCTCTTTGGTATTTGAGCTAAGTAAATGGGCTGGCCATCTGGTAGGACACAGGATTAAGCCTAAGTGATGTTGTGATGACAATTGTTGCAGGATTAGTTTCGCGCCTCAATGGCGGGCCGTGAAAACATGTTTGTGGCCCTTGAGATTTGTTCCACCACCCGTTCCATCTGCACTTGCCCAAAGAGGTCACCATTAGATCGCAGAGGCCCTCCCCGACCCCTGTCTCAACAAACCCCATTCTCCGTCAGCGCCCCTGGGTATACTTGAAAACTAAGTCGAAGCGAAAGGGGAGGGCGTGCGTGGTCGTCGTAAGTGATTAGGATCGCGTGTTTTCATCTCATCAGAACTGCTCGCATTCGGTGATGGCGTCGCGTCGCCAAGTTTCCGTGCTGCTGTGATCGTCTGAGGCGATGCCGCGTCGAAGAGAAAATAAGTCGCTCGTCTAGGACTGAAGACATTAGGCGTGTCGTTACGAAAATGCAGTTTTCTCGTGTCTATGTTGCGAAAAGAGGCACCGAGGGATCGAGGTGGCTACTACTCGTGATGTCGTAATGTACGATTCATTAAGAGTCGCGCCTTTGAGATTCGCCTGAGGGTTTCTCCGATGTCTGGGCCTCGGGTATTGTGCTGAAATACGTCGAAGTCAATGCTGGAAGAGAATCCGAACGCCATAGCCAATGCCGAAATTACAGCCGTCGCATGGGTGTATACAAAAGTCGTGTATAATCACATCTCAGGAATAGGCGGAATGTCCTTGATGTGCGCTGGAGCCTTCCGTCGAAACATCCCCTTCGATAGTCTTCCTCCAGTGCTCCGGTAGGCACACACAAACAAGTGGGAATGCCTTGATCTCACCGCTGACTGGCGGTGATGAGTCACGTCGACCTGATGTATTTGATACGCCGCTGTCACGTTGTGCCTGTCTTCGGGCTTCCCATTCGTTGGCGTGTTCATCCAGCAAGATTCCGGTCGCCCAGCCGTCGTCCCAAATACCAACGACCTTGAGCATGTCGCCACGCTCAAGAGTGAATTCATCCGGAGCGCGAGGTGAGTAAGCCCATAGGGTGGCGACTCTATCGCCGGGGTGGATGTCGTCTTGCGAATAGTAATCCTTGAAGAATGGCAGCTGCTCAGACTGCTGGCTGGCCATGCCTTGTGGTGACGACATACCGGCGGAGGTCGGTGATTGAGGGTCGTTCATACCGGTAAGGACCGAGCTGCTCGACAATGATCCCGTCCTCCTAATGTTAGTAGGAGGGGGTCGCAAGACACCAGCTCTAACCTCTGACTCAGGACTGTCCCCAAACTCAGAGGAAGACGGATCATCACCTCTCCTTCTGCCCGCCATGTAGGCAGCTCCGCCGGCAGCGGCTGCCGCCATAGGGGCGTTGCCACGGCTAACGGGTGGTGCAGGATCGGAGGCACTCTCCAAAGCTGACATGCGTGCAATGCGACCTCCGGGGAGGACTTCGTAACCGGTCGTGGTTTGGGTCGGCGGGATCTTAACGGTCGACGGCCCTTGCCTAGATGGTGCCGGCTGATTAAAGACGCTTCCCTTCTGGCTTCCCCGTCTGCGTCTCCTGGCAAGCAGAATGCAGGCGTAGATGAGTCCAGCGAGCAAAAGCGCGCCAGCTACACTGCCGATGACAATGCCGGCAATGGCTCCGCCCGACAGACCGCCTCCTGCTGCAGGAGTACTGGTGGGGGTTGCTGTTGCTGTCGCCGTCGGAGGAGTAAAAGTCATGGTGGGAAAGATGGACGGGAGTACGACACCCTTGCATCGCTCGTCGACATTCGAGTTGTAGCAGCACGTGTCGGTCGAGTTAATACCACCGGAGGCGCAGTAGGAGCACAACCCGACGGTGCTGTTGCCATAACCACAGTTGTCCTTCTCATTAGCGATGCCTTGAATGCAGTTGGACGACGACAACGAGCCGGCGGGGAGAGCGCAGTTGGTAAAGTCAGCACGAATCTGGCTGACCAGATTACTGCCCGGGTTGCTGCAGAGACTGCTGTCGGAAGTGAGCAGTGCCTCACTTTGCGCGTATTCAGCCTGTAGGATTGTGAGCAATTGTCTTTTCTGTCGAATTCAAATGACGCACGCATGTGTCGGCGCAAACCGGCCTGGAGTTGGCTGCAGTGAGGTTGCAGGCGTCTATTGAGTTTTGAACGATGGCGTTACAGATAACTGTTGTCGTGAAGCGGGCATACAGCTCGGTTGAATTGGTGAGATTAACATTGCTGCAACCAAGTAATGTTTGGTATCTGTCACAGTGTAAGCCCAATCATTGCTCAACCGTCTCGCGTTCACCGACATCAACCTACTTTTCCCGAACGTATGATGTCTGCACATACGACTGCAACTGGCTATCGAATGTTTCTCTGCTGGAAACATATTGAAGGAAAGGGCTGCCAGAACCAATGAGCATAAATCATAAGGGTATCCTTTCGAGTCGACGTACAAAATTCCCGCCACGAAGCCTGTTGTTGATATGGAGGCTGATTGGAAGGCGGAGCATTGTGTTGAACCCTCCAACGAGACACAACTGGACTGCGCCGAGGCTAATGTCGCGGTGGACAGCACCGATAAAAACGCCTTTGCTACGGGACCCATGGGTCGTCCTCGTCTACTCGTGTGGACGTCCTTTCCGTGATTTGATGTGGTCATGCTCGCGTCGTTGCTGGCCACCGATCGAGGTGGCTGGAAAACAGTGATAGGTTGGAACTGCACCTATTTCATGACTGTCTTCCTGGGGTCTTAGTGGTGGCGGTCCATGCAGTTTGAAGTCGTCGCGAATGATCGGCAATTGAAGTAAAGATTGCTTGTCGCTGAGAGATGCTTGACGAGTGATAGTCGTAACCAAAAAAAACTCTCGAGCGTTGAATTGGAGCGATGAGAATGGCGGATCGTGTTCGCGAGCTGTTGTCGAGGAGAAAACGGCGACTACAGCGGGGGTGGACGGCGAGCATCAGTTGACGGGTGGGACAAGCAGAGGCCGAGGAAGGTGAGGGTCCGGGTTGTGGTTGAAGGACTGGTTCGCAGCCGAAGAAAAAGTCGTCGCTGCCGGTTGCCAATTCGTTCGTTCGTGAGGAAGGAGGTTGGGTGGTTGAGGGGGTGGTGGAGTTTTTGTTGTTTTTTGGGCAAGTAGATACGGTAGGTAAGGTAGGTAGGCAGGTACTCGGGGAACCGCACCAACGGGTTCAAGGTAGGTGGTAAATAGACTGAACGAGGGTGAGTGAACGGAAAATAGGGAAAAAATAACAAGAGGTTTAGGTAGGTCTACTATTAGGGGCGGGATGCAGTTAAGCTCCGAGGCAAGGCAAGCCGACGTGTCGATGTCACGGTCGGCCTCGTTCGAGACGAGTGAAGAAGCGAAAAAGGCGACGATGTTGTTTTGGGGGGCGAGCAGCGGCGACAACGGCTACAGTAGAGACGCAGACGACGCAGCACACGCAACACAGCACACACGCGCGAAGGAGGGAAAAGGAAGGGGACAAGAGAGCAGAGCAGAGGCAGGTACGGCGCGGGAGGTGCTTAGGAAAATAGGGAAAATTGGAGGCGGCGGCCAACGTGGGAGGACAAGGCAAGGGGACGTGGACATGGGACAGAAAAGACATGGGCACAGCCTATCACTGCAGTTGAGGGTACATGGATGGGACTACCCTGAACCTGGACCTCGACCTGGACCTGGACCTTGACCTTGACCCGGCCGGGTCTGACTGGCGACGGCGCGCGACGGGAAGGTGCAACTGGAAGGAAGAGGGTGTGTGGTGTGGTGTGGGCTCTTTCTTTTCTCAGGTGCACCGATACGCCTTCAGAATGGGACGCTGGTGGGAAGGAGGCAAGGTAGGCGCGAAGGGGCGTACGGTTGCTGGGGCCTGCCTTCTTCTGGCTTGATAGCGAAAAGAAAAAGGTTGAAAAGAGCGAGTGCGACCTGATGCAGCGGTGCGGCAGCCAGCAAGTAGCAAGAATAGCAAGAAAGAGCGCCGCCATCAACAGAAGGAAGGAAGCGCCTGCCGCCCAGTGGACCTCTCCTCGCGTCGTCAAAAAGGAAGGTCTTCCTTCCGTCCAGTGTTCCTCGTGGACGGGACTGGAGCAGTCCAATCCAGGTTGGAACTGCAAGAGCAGGAGCCACACCCACATCCGCGCGACTTTTCTCTCATTGGGACGGAGGGTTGGCCTTGGGGACTTGGAGCCTGTCTTGCCTTCCCTGTCACCTGCGACCGCTCTGACTGGCTGCGCCAGGTGGGAAGCCAGTGAAGCCAGTGAAGCCACCTCAGTCCGCCCCACGTCTGCGTGGACGGTCGACCAGAAACTACTAGGTAAAGAAAGTTGACCGGTACGTACCTCTGTACCTGACGGCGTACTGGCTACCCCTGTTCACACGAGGAGCAACGGCCACCGGAATTGTCAGAAACAGGCAACGCGCCTGGGCCATTCAAAATTGGTGGAGCAGGGGAGATGGCAGGGGTCCAGGGTCCCCCTCCCTCACTCCCCAGTGGTTCCCCCTCGACAGCCATGAATCGAACTCTCTCTCTGTCTCTCGCACCGCTTTCGCTTGTCGTCGTTTGGAGCTGTTGTCGTTTGACTGCCTCCACCGCAAAGGATCTCCTCTCCGAATTCTGCTGCTCCGTTGACTTCTCTGCATTGAGCCATGGAGATTGTTTCCCCTAGCCATATCCGCACCCACGACGTCTCCTGACTGCATGAACCAGTCCCACGCCTTGTTCACCGTCGTAGGGCTGTCATTCAATGCTTCAATGCTTGACGATGGATCGAATGCCCGGACATTTACTCCTGAGCCCGTCCCGAGCGTCTGGATCCCGAGCGCCGTAGCGCACCGAGGAAAACTCGCCTTTGTCCACTTGCCGTCTTCCATTAATACCAAGCTTGCAGCCCGTCTTTCTGAGTTCTCGCTTTCATCTCGCTCATCTCGGATGCTATTTTCATCTGAACACATACGGCTTCCTGTCTCTCCCGGCTTGTTGACGTGCCATTCCCTGCGTCACAACGCACGAGACGGAGGCCAATGGTGAACGACATAACAGACACAATTTCAGCGATGCTTAGGTCTAGTGGGAGCCAATACTCGTGGCGTTCTTTCGAGAAGGGAGCATGCTTGCTCCCCAGGTCAAAGCAATAATGGACAAAACCGGTCTCGATGGCACAAGTTAAGGTGGAATAACTGGCGGCCGTCTGTGTACTATGCATATCTACTGGCTACGTACGATAGCGGATGAGCACCCGGTACACGTCCTGTTGATGCTTTTTCGATGCTTGATGGAGCCGGTGTCAACCGAGACCAATGTCTTAAGGAGCCATCTCCCTTCTCCCTCATCACCGGAGCACTGCATGTCTCACAGTTGTTCGTCTCGTGTTGCAGCATCTGGCTTGAACACACGCGGCTACGCCTGTGTGGAGCCCGAACGAATGGCGACAGCAGGCACCCATTCCCGAACCACGAGCAGCAGCTTGCTGTTCGTCTGTTTCTTTGGCTTGTCTCGCAGGATTACAACATGCAGAGCCACTTCCTCCACGGTTCACATTGCGGTCGAGCAAAGCCATACTGGCGGTTCGCCCACGGGCCGGTGATTGTCGCCCGCGAAGCCGGTCCAACGCCGGCAACAGGGAATCGCATCCGCAAGAGAGACAACGCGGCACATGCAGCAGCAGCCTCTGCGTCTGCGTCTGCGACGGTGTGGATGTGTGGCGAGCGCCTCGCTATGAACTTGCGCAGGTACTAGAGTTGCACTGCAGTTGCAGCAGCGCAGACGCAGACGCAGATGGAGTTACACGACACAGCTTTCAGCGCTTGAGGCATCGTCATCGACCCCAGAGGAAAGCAGTCAAGCTGTCAGAAACCCTTGAGATCCAGCAAAGAAACATCTTAAACTGCCGATTGACTTGAGGGGCCAACTGCACACTTGGCAAACGGAAGCAATTGGCGAAATTAAAACACCTTCTAGGTTGTCTCAGCTTGACGGCATTGAGCTGTGATTGGCGAGATCCAGCATCGCTTCATGATTGCAACAGGGATGACAGGAGAGTGGAGAAACGAGCTCTCTGACCCCAAAAAGTCCGCTCCTGGCACCTCTGCCAGGCTCGCCTGCACTGGCAACTGGCCCAAAAGACAACGACGGTGTTTGCGAGATGAAGAGAGGCCCCAGCGCTGTTCCGCCCTGCATGGCACGGACAAGATATGACCAAGATATGCCCGTTGCGCCGGATCATCTATCATGGATGAACACGCCGTTTGGATGACCCGCCCAATGACAGCTCGCGTCATTTTGTGGCCCATCATATCTCACAAGACCCGTCCGTCAAGGGAGCACCGCCGAGTCCTTCGCGAGCTGCGTGGGTAATCGGTCTCAAATGCTGCAATTGTGCCGCTCATCATTCGAGCCGGATGCCGCTGGCTTCTGCAAAGAGACCGGTTGCGGCCGGACACAACACGGCCAGGAGAAAGCTCTGCCTGCACAGCCAGTGGGATTCAACTCTGACCAGAGCATAGGCGCGAAGCAGTGGACACAAATAGAACGCATTGAAGTTTGCTTTGCCGCGACAGGGAACGACTGCCGTGGTGATTGAACCTTCGATCCCTCTGGCTTCCATCTGGTTTCCAGTCCAATCAGCCATTCGCAAATTGACTTCGCGGACAAGTATATCTCACGTCAGCCTCTCGGAGCTTAAGATCTCAACTTCGATCCAGCCATCGTTGGGTGTGCTCCCAACGAAGATCCGGGGCCAAATAAAGGTACCGAATTCGCCTCCCGATGGCGACGTTGAGCGACAGCCTCATGTCAACGATACTACAGCCTCGACCTCCTTTGTGGTTTTGAGACACTGGTGTCATGTCGCTCGAGTGGTGGAGGGCTGAAGCATCTGAGCGTGCACGCCGCCGTTGAGCGGTTGGCTGCCATCAAGACTCATCCGCCACCCGCAAAGTTTTCAATCAGAGTAGTTTCAAGCAACTGCTTTCTTCTTATTCTTCATGAGCAACAACGTGGCAAGCCCTCGCTGGCTTAACCAAGTTCGCCTCCTTCCACTTCACCATGAAGTCGCACCATCTAAACAAAAGACGACAACAAAGAGCCTCTCACTTGAGACCGTTGTCTACCCCACTACCGCAGGCAACGGCCGCCGGAGCCGCTGCTTGTATCCCAAGTGTACTCGCTACTCGGCCCCACTATACTCAATCACGAGAAACAGAAATCCACCAAGAATACGGGGTTCAGAAACGGCCGGAAGTCTGCGGTAGTTGTGAGTGGAGCGGAATGTTCAGAAACAGCGGCGGGAGGAGACAGTCTTTGAGAGAGGCGGCGTCGCCGTTGAATTGCCATTCATGCAGCGGCTCGGTAGTGCAGTACGTTCCATCGAGAGGTTGCGCACACAGCATGTGGGCGAAAAATTACCAGGTGGTAACTTTATGCGAATTGAAAACGTGCATGATTCAGCCTCAAAATTGCTTCCGGGGGGTAATTGCCCTCGGCTCGGTGCGGTCCTCATGCCTGCACCTGATTGGCTCTACTTCCCAACGTTCCTCCTTTGTCGCCATCTTCAACGGTAACTTCAAGAGTTGCCATGATGGACAAGCAAAACAAATGTTTGATAGCGAGAAGTTTCGCCTCCTTTGCGCCGTGCTTGGATATTGCCAAGCTGATTCATCAGCCCTTAGCACGTCAAACCAAGGGCACAAGAACGGAAATTTCAGCCCTGACATGAAAGTAGAAGATTGGCCATATTGAAGAGGGCCCTCCGCGTCAAGCCTAGTGGCAACTTCGATGAGAAGAATTCCGCACCACTTCTAGATCGTGGTGTTGCTTGCGCTTGTTTGTGGCGGCGCTTCTGATCGGCCACCAGCTTCAGCAGAGCTCCCTGTGCAATTGCTCCTTTTTCGACCGCCAAGTTTGAAAGCCTTCAATCGGGGACTGACTCTCGAACAGAAGTCTAGAACGAGGACCATCACACTAATAGTACCGGAGGCAATGTTCACATTGAAAGCCAGGCTACATCTTACATACCGCCAGCAGTCCGTGTTTCCACGTATTCATCCCACTTTCTGCGCTACTGGCTAGTAGCCGCTCTTCAAAGGCACACGGAATATCCGGGCCGGTTCGTTCGTCACGGTCTAGGAAATAGTGCTTTCTTCGGCATCTATTCATGCCGCGAACTCATTGCTCGAGAATTGCCTGGACACGTATTTGCGTCTTTCCTTTACATGGACAAGATCAGCTCTGCATCAAAAACCTGCATGAGAAGTTGATGGCTAGTGGCTTCATGGGCTACTGAAGATACGCAAGAGTTGCTCTGCTAGAACTAGCCTCGCCGTAGGGATTATTCCAAGACCGACCAAAGAGCTCGTCCATCATTTTCGTATTCAGCGCAGCCAGTCACATCGGATATGCCTAGGGCATTCGACAAAACGATACCCATCATCGCCCACTCATCGGCCGCATGTCGACCTGCCTAATGCGAGATGTTCTTACCGTCTCGATCCGCTGATTTACGACAACTGAGAATTTGGAATGCTTCGGGCAAAAGCACGACTGGAAGAAGCGCGATACGCGTCCCTGTCGAGCTAAGCATGCAAGTTAGAAACTGAGTTATTGCTCAACATTGGCTGTACTTTCGCCATGTTAAGCGGGCATGGAAAAGCGGTAGTGAATCTCAATCACGCTAAGAGCGCCGTTTGGGATTCTGGCCTTAGGCCCGGGGAGATGGTTGGCCCCGGACCTAGAACCGTGTTCATGATCGACAGCCGGATCGTCGGCGACGGACTTCGGATCTTCAAGCGGCTGCGGACCCTCTCGCCCTGGTGCCCTGTCCCCGGCACAACCGCCGAACTTCCACGACCTCTGAAGCCCAGCAGTCGAATTCGAATCAGTCTTTCGCTTCGTGATTTTCTATTCTCCCAAGTTTTACATAGTTAGATCCGACAGGCTATGACACCTCGTTACGATGGAATCCTCATCTGCCCCCAACCACCGAGGTCCGTGACCTGGACAACCCCCGCGATCGATATCTTTGCATGTCCGTTAGCAGCGCACGTCCAGCGGACCTCGACCGTTGACTGTCCCAGATGACGAAGACAGGAAACAAGTTCCTACCAGCGCGCAGCTCCATTGTGGCGGTGCGTTTCTAGACCTGGAGAAACGGTGGGGGAGACATGAGAGACTTAAACCCCGGCGATGGGATGGCTGCCCACGCCTTCCGTTTGGGAGAGTGTCTCGCAACCACAGAGCGTGAAGCATTGCGTCCCCGTTCAAAGGGATCCGAGGCTATGGGGCAGAAAACCTCCCAAAGCCTGCACGAGATCATGACTAGTAGTCTCCTCCGTCTCAGGCACGCATGTTGTCGTCATACGTTTCGTCCATCGAACTTGAAGTGGACCTGCTTGCAACTCCATTCGAACGATTAAATACAATATTGTTATAGAGAAACTCAATCAAATCCAACGAAAGCCAATCACATATTTGCAAGGGGTAAAAATATGCCATCTCGTGTATCTCATCATGCCGTTCCATCTATGAGACGCACACCACCATACAACGGCCTCACTCATTGTTCTCGAAGAAACAAGATTCCAAAGAAGAATGGCCAGTCATCAAAACTCCCAACTTTCGCCTCTTCGCCCGCCTCCAGCTGAAACTTCCTCGCGTGCTTCTTCCTCTGTTCCC
>JABGLZ010000172.1:0-70399 GCA_014705045.1 Colletotrichum theobromicola
CCCCCCCCCGTTTCCCAAGTCCGTGCCGTCTATCCAGAGCCAACGCATCCTACGCCGACGCTAGTAAACATCAAAACACCAGACGAACCTCTCCAAGTCTGCCCTCTCTGCTGCACAAACCCCTGGTCCATCCATCCTTGCGAATGATAACTTGTCAACCCCCCCGGCGCTCCATCGCTCAAAAGCCAGCCTCCAGAATGTTGCCTTCACTCCAACAAGGTCAACCGGAAGGCTGTTCCAGCTCCTCTGCCTGCCACTTTCCCCAGAGTGAGCACAGTCTTCAAAGCCAAGCGCCAAGGCCAGCCTCACCAACTTTGTCACTCATAACCTCAAAAGCCTCACCTTCAGCGGATACACCATCACCTTCTAGGAGGGCTCTCCTCCTCACATTGAATCCGACATCATGTCGGATTTCGACCCGATAATCCAAGTCCGTAACCTCTCTTTGCCGTCTTTCTTTCGTCCGTGTTCTCTCGACTAACATCCAACGATTCTCTCCAGAACCCCCTCGGCCCTCCGTATCAGCCGCAGGTCGCGATCCTCGGCCTCATCCCGACGATCCGCGTCGACGTGCCCATCTGCATCATACTCATAATCTTCTTCGTCGCCGCCGCCGCCCTCAACGGCTTCATCTTCATCCGCAACAAGGCCGCCGGCCACAAGTTCTTCCCCTCCACCGTCCTCGTCGGCTTCTGCACCACCCGCATCATCGCCCTCTCCCTCCGCATCGCCTGGGCCACCCAGCCCTGGAACGTCAAGCTCGACATCGCCGCCACAATCTTCGCCGCCGCTGGCGTCGTCCTCCTCTTCGCCATCAACATCCTCTTCGCCCACCGCCTCCTCCGCGGCTTCCACCCCACCATCGGCTGGAACCCCTTCGTCGGCTACTTCTTCCTCTTCCTCTACTTCTACATCGCTGTCTGCCTCCTCTGCGCCGTCGTCGCCACCGTCGTCTCCTTCTACACCCTTGACCTCGTCTACCTCAACAGGTGCCACCTCGTCCAGCTCTTCTCCTCCACCTCCCTCGCCGTCCTCGCCTTCCTCCCCATCCTCCTCGTCGGCGGCGCCCTCCTCTACCCGGGCCTCCGCCGCCCCGAGCCCTTCGGCTACGGCTCCCTCTCCACAAAGGCCCTCCTCGTCCTCGCCACCGCCTTCCTCCTCACCGTCGGCGCCGCCTACCGCTGCGCCGTCAACTTCGCCGTCCGCCCCGCCCTCTTCCCCGGCTGGTGGCACCACAAGGCCTGCTACTACGTCTTCAACTACGACCTCGAGCTCATCGTCGTCTTCACCTACGCCCTCATGCGCTTCGACATGCGCTTCCACGTCCCCGACGGCGCCTGCAAGCCCGGCGACTACCGCAAGGGCCAGTACAAGTACCACCGCGTGAGCAGCCTCGCCGTCGTCGCCCGCCGCCGCCACCACGGCCGCCACGGCCGGGACCGCATCAGCGTCGAGGTCGAGGAGGCCCGGTACACCACCTACGACTCCTCCCGCCGCAGCGAGCGGTCCGGCGTCATCCGCGGGTTGAGCGAGGTCGACGACTGCCGGGACTCGTCGTATCTGAGCGCGTACTTTCGCAGCTCCCGCGGCAGCAGCTCCTATGACTCTTACGGGAGCAGTTCGTACGATAGCAGCTCGCAGTCGTACACGAACACGGGGACCGGCGAGAGTGAGGAGATCATGGCGGAGAGGATCAGGGAGTGGGAGAGGAGGTCTCGGGGGCGGAGCAGGAGAAAAAGAGACGGGCATCATCATCGCCATCACCACCATCACCATGGACGAAAACATAGCCGCCACCGCAAAAACCGGAAACGATGAGCAGTATGGATTCTCCTAAAAAGTCAAGTTTGTTGTATACCCCTTTATTAGTTGACGCAAAGTTGTAATGTTGGCGTGGCACCTGCAGGCGTTGGTAATTCCCATTGTACCTTATATAACGATAACGACCAAGACATACCTCGGAAACGGTTCATGAGCATAGAATGAGATCAAACAGAAAGAATAGAACATCAAACTTCATTAGCATCGACACCTTCTTATTGCCGGCGGTCTATGAGTATCTAACGCGTTGACAGAGTGAGAGTCCAAGGGAAAGCCTCCTCGGTCGAGAGGGGCCGCGCTCGCGCTCGTTCCTATAGACCCCTCGCTCCATCGTAATGCTCAACGCAGAATCTCTCTCTTGGGAGTACATTGGTCTTTTGGCTTTTGTTTGTAATCTTACAAGATTAGACTCCCCCTAAGCACCAATGCAAGTTGAGCATGCACGTCCTCTCTTTCGAATCTCTTCCACGAATGGCACCCAGATAATGATGACTCCGGGTGATGGGTAGTAAGGGTATCGAATGCGTGATCAGAGGAAGTAGTCGGGTGTGCGTCTCGACACCATTGGTTCGCCGGCTCTCGGGCAAGGGTCGAATTGGAGGCTTAACGTGGTCAGCTTGCATTCTTCTGGAATCCCCGCAGCTTTGGTACTTACAAAGTGTACTTGAGATGTTCATCAATCTCCATGATCGCGGCCTGGTTACCGCATCTGTAGCAGTAGTTGGGTGCTGCGCGCGCGTCAGTTGCTGTGCCTCAACGGAAGATCAGGCGAAGCTTACCCGAGAAGATCGTCACCACGTTTCTGTCCTGGGACCAGTTGTAACCCTCCATGACAAGCTGGTGAGCACGGGCAATAAGCGTGAGGCCGTTGTTGTGGTTGAAAGCCTCGGAGATGTCTTGGCCAAAGGTGTAGCCAGCGCCACGGGGGGATATTCCCCAGCCGCAGCGGTCATCGGGGTCGGACCAGAGCAAGTCGCACATGGGACCCTCGTGGGGAACCTCCTGGATTCTGTCAAGAGCTCTGATGTTATCCAGGGTGTCGATACTGGGCGACAGACCACCGTGAAGGCAGAAGATTTGGTTGTCGATGAGGGCAGTAAGGGGGAGGTAGTCGAAGAGGTCGGTAAAGTACTTCCACACGTTGGCGTTGCCGTATTTCCGAAGGCACTCGTCGTAGAAGCCGTAGACTTGGGTGATCTGGCGGGACTCGTGGTTTCCACGGAGGATGGTGATGCGCTGAGGGTATCGGATCTTGAGGGCGACGAGGAGAGTCACGGTCTCGACGGAGTAGTAGCCTCGGTCGACGTAGTCACCTATCGATTAGCGTAAGCAGCTGCTCGCGATAGCATAAGCGTCAATTCAGGCCCAACGCACCCATGAAAAGGTAGTTGGTGTCGGGGTTAGGACCGCCAATCTTGAACAACTCCATAAGATCGTGAAATTGGCCGTGGATATCACCGCACACTGTGACTGGGCATTTCTGAAGGAGGATGGGTCAGCTCGAATCGCCCATGTCCAAGGGGTCGAGGAGGACATACGACTGGTTGCACGTTGGACTCGTCCTGCAAGACTTCCCGCGCCTGTTGATGAATGTCAGAAATTTGTCGCTGCGAGGTCACGCGAGAGGGGCGATTCAGAGATGAGGGGAGGGCACAAAGGCTCAGTCGCAGGCAGCTATGCAGCGGCTGGTGCAGAGGGCGCATTGCAGCTATCCATCATCGGCGAGCAAAGGGACTGACCTTCTCGCAAAGCCTCTGAACGTCGGCCTCGACGAGCTGCTTGCAGTTCATGAGGCTCTCAATCCAGCCATCTAGGGTCGGGATCGTGGTGGGCTCGAGGTTCTGGGTAGAGGGCAGATCGGCGGGGACACGCCCAACATCCTCCATGTTCGTATCCATGCTGAAAGTCGTCTAAGATGTAGCAAAAGTCGTCACTGAGGTATTTTAATCGGTCGCGAGTAGCAGAAAGGCGGGCAAAGCGAGGGCGGTCGTGTCGTGGTCGTTCGTGTCGAGGGGAGGATGACGTTGTTTTCAGCAGCAGGTCGCGGTCTTTCAGATTAGCACAGCACCTCAATCCAGTAGCGTGGGGCTGGCGTCGGCGAATCGTCGAAGGCGGTCAGAGCTTCGTCTGAGGCCAGATAGGGAGGGCCAAAATGGAGTTCAGCGCAGGGGAGGATGGACGGGGGATGTTGTCGCGCAGGGCGGGGCGGGACGGGATTCTAATTCTCTGATGGGAGTTTGATGAGGAGGGCGTCGATGTTGGGTTGGGCGGCGTCTGGGATTTTTGCGAGGTGGGAGACTGGCAAGTGCAGTGTGGTGCTGCTGGTGCTTGCTGGTGCAGGTGCAGACGAGGCAGGCAGGTGCGGGTGCGGGTGCGGGTACGCTGTACGGTACGGACGCTGGTGCGTGGGCTTGGGATCTGTGATTAGGAGTGGGAGTCGGAGGGAGGTACACATGGAATGTACCTTACCTAGGTAGGCTGCGTGGAGGTGTACCTTACCTTAGGTGTTGTGTCGTGCGGTGATGCGCTGTCACGACTGTCTGTTCGATAGCCTTTGCTGCTTGCAGTACCCAACTAGAGAGGCCAGACCAGCATGAGGAAATTGCCTGGCTGCTCGCTTAAATCCGATATATGCATGCCTCAAGCCACTTCGCTGCTTATTTTCTCGAGCATCACACAAGAGGCCTCATGCGATAATCTTTTACATAGTACACAGCTATGCTCGAATGATTGCTTGTATTCTATTTCGAACATTCGTCGGCCTTGCGATCCTCCATGGCTCAAGGAAGTTTTACAAGTTATCTATCTCGTATGTCACAAACGCCGTCGCAAGTAAACACAGCGACCCGAGCCAGGGGATCCGAGTCAGCCCCAAGCGTCTCTTGGAACCTTGACACATGCCAGCGATTGCGGCATCTTCGTCATAGTAGCTCCAGTGTCTTGCTCTCATTTACCTTCTTCCTCCACAAACAAACGCCCCGTCTCAATCTTCAGCGCGCAGTCCACATTAATCAAGGTAATGCCAGCAGCCCCGACGGTATACGCTGCCGTCACTTCGAGCAACTGGCGCTCGTCATCAAACCAGGTATTTAGGACAAGCCAAGCCCGACGGGACTAGCCGCCCCAGACGCCTGGTCAACCAAATCTTTGCCAACGAGGTTGCGGAAGTCGAGCTGCACCTCGCTGAGCATCTTTGCGTGCTCCTGTGCTCGTTCCATGCACTGATTCCACGCCTCCCCACCCCGCTCTGTGCTGCTAAGTTGCCTTCCGAGGATGGCGTTGAACGACTCGACCTCTTCCTTGGCCCACTTGACACAGGCACTCATCATTGGCGGTGGGAAGCATGAATGGAAGCAGCTCACCGTGTTGCGAATTAGCGAAAAGTAGACGAACGAGACCTCCCAGATGTACTGATGCAAGTCTCCTTGGAATATCGTTTGTCTGTCAAATGTTAGAGGGTGTTTGGAGCAACTGAGAATTCAGCTTACCTGATTCGCTTTTGGATGGTCTCGTGCCTGGCTACCAGGTAGGCCTCACGAGCGCGGTCCTCGTACCCAAGCCTGGCCAACCAGGTAACATTGCGCTTATTCTTCGTCGGCGCACTATGCGTTGTTTCCAATACGCGAATAATCATGCCCGCCAACTTGGAGCATCGCTCTTCGACCTTGAAGCTGATGAAGTCCTGCGCCACCGTGTTGTTCTTCAGGCTTCGAGCGAGACTCTTGAGCTTCTCGACACGGCTCACAGCAGGCTCAAAGTTCTGCAGTGCGATGTCGATGTCCAGCTCGTCCATTTGGCTTTCAACCCACCGGAGATTTTGCTGCTTTCCATCTACGTCGATAAGCATATCCTTGATGTCGGAAAGTGTCTCCAATAACTCCGTCTTCTGAAGCAAACCGGGGTCTCGAGATGCGAAATAGTTGATCGTTTCTTTGGCTTTGTTGTTGGCCTCCAATTCTGACTGTCGCTCCTTTCGTAGATTCTCCACCGCCTTGCGGATGTTCAGAAGCAGACCGTTCTTCTCTGTGTCCTCGGGCTTTTCTGTCCGGTAAATGACCGACTCTTGACCAACACCTCTAACCATGATGGCATCTGCTAGCTTGTTCCGAGTGGTCGAGGAGTCACTCGAACCCGCCATGTCCACCACTTCAACATCCAGCAGGGGCCAACACCTATCGGCCACGAGCTTCACAAGGGGGCCCGTTGCCTCGCGGGGAGGCACATCCGCCTTCCTCTTCTTACGACTTGCAATTAGCAGGTGGTCGTTGAGGAGGAAAATCTGCATCGCGCGACGAGACTTGTAGGTTGCGTTGTCCAGCTCGATCCAAGCTCCGGCATTCTGGATGACATGTCGACTGGCTGAGTTGGGTAAGAACTTTTGCGACCCCTCAACGTTCTTATAAAGCGCCTGCATCTGTGAGTTCCATAGCGCACTCCGGTCTGCAACAGAGCTGCGCTTATCCCTTTTGCTCAAGCCTGTTGATAGCTCTCCATTGAGACCCGACGACTCGCTGTTATTGTTATTGTTGCTGGATGCTTGGCGCAACGCTGTTGTGTTGACCTTGAGGTCTGTCATAAGATTCTTAAGCGCCCGCATCTCGCCCTTGAGCTTCTCGGCTTCCTTGCTGATTTTGATGAACTGGGTGCGGTTTTGCATGACATTTTGTTGGAGGTCCGCGTTGGCTCGACTCTTGAGACCGCGGAGGTTGTCTTCGAACTCGCGGATTTGGTCCTCAGAGGCTTCGCTGAGCAGGCTGGCGACATCTGTAGGACCCAAGTCAGCAAACTTGAGTGGAATACACCAGATACCAAGACTTACATTGATCGGGAGCCAGATTGGGGTCTCGTAGGGCCTTGACGTCGACAATGGGAGCGGGAGCCGCATCGCCTCCTCGGCTGGGTGGTGGGCGCGCCATTCGCTGGCGGGTTTCGTATTTATCCAGGGATGGCATCGCCGGCACCGGGGGGTTATTCACGTCGAAGTCATTCGGGAGGTTGTTAAATCTCGTAGAGTATCGTCGCTTCACCAAGTCGGAGGTCTGCACATCCTCGAGTTAGCTTCCACATCTTGCTTTCGAGTCGCATCGCAGGCTTCTACATGACCGTCGAGCACAGCTCGGCGCTTGGTTGCTTGCTTACCTTTGAGCCACCAGCCTGCGGCGGCGGACGAGGTCGCGGCTGCGCTGGAGGAGGACCAGCATCGGCCATCGGCCTCGAGCCGGGCTGCCGCACCGGACCAGATCCATCTTGCAGAATGGGTTCCGAGATCTGACGCGGAGCACTAATCTGCGGGCGGCCTTTCCTCTTGTTGCCGCTTCTCAGGGAGATCTTGCTCCTCTCCCGATCTTCCGACATGTTGAGTAACTGCTTTGTTCGGTTCCGTACGGGTAGCAGCCGTTCCTTGCGACGTCTGCCGTGCGTCGAAGAGTTGCAGGTGTTCAAGGGCAAAAAAGCCCCCCTCGTGAGGATGAAGGTCGGGTCGTTGTTGTTTCATGCACCTCAAGGAATGGATAGCTGCCGTGCCGGTACTGTGGCCGTTTGAGAGGCGGCACCCCTGCTCGTTTGGATGGACAGGATAGGTAGTGGACTTGGGCCGCTGGCAGCACCCATCCCGCTACGTAACCACCCAGCAGCACCATCTCGCAGTGGGAAGTGCGGGCAAGCTGTCGTTTCGATACGTACACTTGGTCCGTGCCCTCCTGCCCACCACCCACAGCGGCTCTTGGCAAGGAACGCGACCTGGCAAACGATGGCGCAGAGGCTAAAAAAAATTGGTAGCAGAAGCTCCATCGATTCCCGGTAGAGCTTCTCTCCTTCGATATTCACTCCACCAACGAAAGGAACTCTCGCCAGCCTCTCCGGTCCTGCGAATCATCCAACACAATCGCTGAGCGCAGCATTCACTCTCGAGCCGCCTCTTGCATACGCTCTACCCCTCTTCGGCACCCGCCCGCAGCATCACCCAGCCTTCTTTGTTTGTCCCGCCTTCGGAGTATCCCAAAATGTCCCAGACGTCGACGATAGTGACGGCATCGGTCGCCGCCGCGGTTACCGGCTTGTTTGGTGAGTTGGCCTTCAGCTCCGCGCGCCAGCCATACAGCCATTTCTGGATACCTTGATGGCGTCCAACCGGGCGAGGATAAAACTGAAGCAAGCTGTTTTGCTGACTGCTTCCAAACAGCCTACGCCGTCTATTTCGACTACAACCGCCGCAATAAGGCCGAATTCCGCAGAGAGCTGCGCCGAAACGAGCGCAGACAGCACAAGGCCGAGAAGGAGGAGGCTCAACTGGAGACCGTCCGCCAGCGTCAAGCGATCAAGCAGTCCGTCGATGATGCTAAGGCCGAGGGCTTCCCCGACGATGTCGAGTCCAGAGAAGCGTTTTTCCTGCAGCAGGTTTCCGAGGGAGAGACCCTCTCCGCGGACCGTTAGTCTACCCCTCCACCGATACCCCGTCTTCGGGGAAAAGCGCAAACCTTATGACGGGTACAAAATGGAATTTGTTGCTGACATGCCGAATGAACAGCTACTCGCGCCGTTGAGGCTGCGCTGGCGTTCTACAAGGGCCTGAAGGTCTACCCCACGCCTGGTGACCTGATTGGTATCTACGATAAGACCGTCCCCAAGGTAAGGAACAACATTGGCGTCCAAAGACCTTACACGAAACTAACCCATTGGCAGCCTGTCTTGGATGTCCTGGCTGAGATGATTGCCTACGACTCGACCCTCAACATCGGCCAGTACACCGGCGGTGTCAACGCCAACCTCTCTGACATGCCCACCGTTGGCCTCGACTAAAGGGACTATGTCCCTTGACGGCACTCACATTTATCCCCTCCACTCTCTCACCCCTCCCGGCAACCGACGGGCACGCTTCATAACCCACCAAAAGGGCAGCAAGATCACTCTGCGCATGGCGTGATGCTGTCCAACCACTCTCCGAATCTCACCCCTAATCCCCCGACTACCATCATAACGCGAAGAGAAAAAGAGGATTCACGACTTTTTCAATGTACAATACTCTGGCCGGCTGGGCTGTTTTGATAGAAGGTTTTGTAAGAGGAAACCATATGTATATTGACGACGACCCTGGCAGGAAGAACAAGCAAGAAGTTAACGAATTTCACAATCTCGTAATGCTTTCCGTTCCGCTACTGTCGATGGGCAGAAAGCTATCTGGCCGTTGCTCTAAACGTTCATAACCATTGGACTGGGGTTGTCAATACTGTCATGATCAAGGCTATGACGCAATAGCGCCTGGTTCACAAAATTTCTCCAAGTTAAAGATGGAACCCTCCCACAATTGGGTTTGTGAAGATAATATGCCCTTGCGGATGCAGTCGTCTTTTCATTACTACTAAAAACCCTACGCCTCGATTTTTCTGCCCTTCCTGTCAACCCTTTCATCTCTGGGATCAAATCCGCCGTTGCCCCAAGTCGCCCACTCCGGCGTCGCCTCACCCATGTAATCTTCCGGTTTCCAATCTCCGTCCGCCCCACGCTCCTCAAGCAGCTCAAAGAACCTTTGGTAGTCGATCCTCGGGTGCCACTTGCCGTCCTTGTAGAACCTATCGCTCGCAAGCAGCACACAGCAGCTGTGCGCATGCTCCGCCGCGATGCCGTACTTGAGCCCCTTCTCGTTGAGCCTCTTCTCAAGGGCCGTCACGAATTCCTGAACCTCCCAGTAGAACGGCACGTTGGACATGCTCAGTCCGGCGTTGGACGCCGTGGAGGTGCCGCAGTACGTGACGCCCTTGATCTCCACGAAGCACGGCAGGCCCTTCTCGACGAGCTGCGCGTACCCCTCGACCTCGTCGTCGACGTTGAAGCCCTTGACGAGCGTGAGGCGGAAGACGGTGCGGTGCTTGAAGCGCTTCTCCCGCAAGATGTCCAGACACCGCTGGAAGCGCTCCCAGAAGTCGCGGTGCAGCGGGCGGTCGATCTTCCTCAGCGACTCCTTATTCGAGGCGTCAATGGAGACGTACAGCTGCGTAACGGCCTTGAGGGCGGCGAGCTGGTCCGGGTGCTGGGCGTTGCAGACGAGGAAGGACGAGATGCGCTCGGCGTGGAGCATGCCGAGGAACTCGTTGATGTACGGGTAGAAGATGGGCTCGCCGACGAGGGAGAGGGCGCAGTGGCGGATGCGCATGGCCTCGGCGAACCTCTCGGCCCTGACGCCGGGGACGCCGCGGAGCATCTTGATCTTGTTGTAGTGGTTGGCCTTGACGCCGTCAAAGATGAGCTCGGGCGGGTCGACGACCCAGCGCCAGGTGGTGCCGACGGGGTTTGTGCCGTGGCGCCAGCAGAAGACGCACTTGTTGGAGCAGGACAGCGAGGGCGTCGTCTCCATGCACTGGTGAGAGTTGATGCCGTAGAAGGAGTACTTGTAGCAGGAGCCGCGGCCGCGCAGGGCGGACTTTGTCCAGCGGCAGATCTTCACGCCCGAGTGTGAGCCGACGATGGAGTAGCCCTGTTTGGTGAGCGAAGCGTAGGTGGGGGAGTTCTTGGGGACCATCTCCTTTGCGGCATTGAGTGGGGTCTTCTTCGGAACTGAGGAGGACTTTCCGTAGGTTGTGAAGTCGACGGCAATAGGGGCTGCGGCGGGTTTCGTGTCGGCGTCGGGGTTGGAGCTCTTCATGATGCGACCGAGATCCTCGACGTCGTCAATGTTCTTGCGGCTCTTGAGCTTGTCGGGCTTCGCGTCTTCCTCGATGAGAACCTCGTCATCGTCCTCCGCCGCGGACTCATCGTCGCTTTCTTCGGGTGCACCGCTTCCGGGCAGACCTTCACCTAGGCTACCAGTCTTGGCTAGCATACCGAGAACATCCACAACACCCTCAGACCATTCAGATAACCTCTCGACGTAGTCCCTCTTCGTGTCGCCCATGCCCACAGGGAAAGCTCTCTTGCGGCCGGTAAGCTTAGCCATCCACTTGTCGACCTCCTTGGCCTGGAAGCAGAAACCTTCGTCCTCTGTAGGCCAGCCTTCGCGATCGCCAAAACCAAATACGGAGTAACCAAGTAGCGGCGACAGGGGCGCAGTGTCGATGCGGAAATCGTGATGCGTCTCTTGTAGGTGCTCTAGGAAGGTGTCGTTGATCGTGTCGATGTTGTAACTGGGGAGGAGGAACATGTAGAACAGTTCGACGGGTTCCTCAGACTTGGGCGGGGTGATGAAGTAGTCGTCAAAGTCGACTTCGGCCAAATCCAGAACCTCGGGAGTCATAAATGAGCAGCCGGTGTCCGCGGCAATCTTTTCCAGCTCCTTTTCCAAACGCTCGGCATAGTCCTTCGCAATCTTGGGCGTATTCGCGGTGATGCTCGAAAAGAAAATCAGAGGCCGCACCGTCCTTGCCAACGCCTCTCCATTCTTGAGCTCCTCAGAGGGCCTCTTGGTGAGACCACCCTTTATCCTCTTCGGGCCGTTCGACTTGGGCGCCTTCGCCTCGACAACCGGACTAGGCTTCGCATCCTTCTTCTCGTCGACGGGCTTCGACAGCGGCTTCGACTCGGGCTTTTCCCTGTTCAAGGCCTTGGGGAATGCTTTCAACTCGTCCTTTTCCTCGACACTGTGAAGATAGAACCGCAGGACAAGCAGACCGAAGGCAGTAAACAAAATGACAGGTATGCGAATTTCTTGCCATACATCGTGGAAGTCTGCGCACAAAGAAAAGTTAGCGCAAATGCGCACGGGTAGCGACGCGACTGCCACCAATTCAGTGCTTGCTTACTGTTCAACACGGACAAGATGCCCGGCTGGTCAAGAGGGAGAGCCATCCTGACCGTTGAGAATTGTCGAAGAGCAGCGGTGCTCAAGTTTGAGCTTTGGAACTGCTGCTGCCGTCACAATTCTTGGGAGGTGCGAGGGTTGCAGTGGCGGGGTGTGGGTTTGGCGAGGGGACCATGCAGCCAGTGGGCGCAACCGCAATGGCAATTCTTATTCAGAGTTTCGGCGCCTGGGCTTTTGGACCTGAGTGTGGTTGGTGCCCCCGCAAGAGAATTTTGGCGGGCGCTGCACCTCATCAACCCCGCCATTAGCGTTTTTTTGGAGAAACCCCCTGCAACCCCAACTGGGCTGTCAAAAAGCCTCTACCTCAGGTCATGCCTGAAGAAACACAGGACGGAGCTGAGCTTTGAAGGCTTAACATATTATTGCTTTAACGAAGTCCATATTGAGTTTACGAAACTGTCTCGAATCCAATCTCATGCATCTATGCTGGATTTATTCTTTCTCTAGCCATTAATCGTCAATAAGTCTATATCCTCTTAGCTCTGTCATCTCTATATTGTCGACGCCCTGGTCTCAATCACGTCTACCTCCATTACCATCGCTGTGTCCTTTTATAGTTCCGTCACCATTCACACTCTGCGGTCCGATCCTGCCTGGGCCTGCTTGTCCCTCAAATCCTTCAAGCAGGGAGCGAAGAAGATTTCTCCGGAAATGGCTTGGTGCAGCGTTCTGATTGCGACTAATAGCCAGAGGAGACACACGGACAGAGAGAATATCTAGAGATGTTGTTAGTGACTTTGATGGAAGGAAGTGAAAGATAATACAGACCATGGTCATGACTCTGAAGAAGGTGCTATCTAAGTCTTGCGCCAGCATGCCGGTGCAGGTTGCCATCACACCCAAAGGAAACGTGAAACCCCACCAGCCCATGTTGAACGGGAACTTTTGCATCGTCACGATGCTGATGAGAGCAAAAGATAACCAGACCAGTGCGAAACCCCACATGATTAGGGCGAGAAAAATGCCCAGGAAGTAGAGAATCTCTCCACCGTGAACGGCACCGGGTGCAGCAGTGGTGAAAGCTGTTGTCTGGGGAAGGAGTTTGAGGGACACTTTGCCCAGTTGCTGAATGCCAAAGCCGCCTTGTCCCAGCGGACCAATTGGTAGAAAAACTGACACGATTGCTTCTTTGGAAGGAAGACTATGAATGGTCAAGCGATGGAAGTAAAGTGCCAGCACCATGCCTGAGAAGCAAATCCCTATGCCCCATAGGATATAGGAGGTGATGAGTGTGATGAATGCATGGTCTGGGTTGGACAGCGCCTCAGCAACAATGCCACCCGTTGAAGATGCAACTACTGCTGGCACAATTGGTAGAAGGCTAGCTGCTGTGACTGCTTGAAGCCCCGGACGATGTTGATGAATCCTACAATTCGACTATTAGACTTGGGTACAAGGGAGGACTTCCCCACATCTGGACTTACATGACAAACGGCACAGTGATGCAAGTTGCCAGGGACAGAGCAGCGTCAACCCACCAGAAGCCCCAAGCCCATGTGACAACCCAATTACCCCAGGCTGGAGCGCAAACGAATATCATCATATTGATAATAGCTAAGTGTAGGCGTCAGTGGCTGGTGGTCTTTTCAATCCTATGTTGAGGTCATTTACTCGCAAATCCCATTGGGAAACAGCCAAGGAACATTGACTGGGCTGGATGGATGACCATCGCCTTCCAAATTTCGGGATAAAGTGCATAGCGCAAGACGGTAATGCCCGTAAATACTGCGAACAGGCCGACGTTGAGAATAAAGAACGCGACAGCGAGGCCGTGAGAAATCCAAGTCGCGTTGTAGGGCAGGTTATGGAGGAGAATTGACACGATGCCCGTGCCCATAGTGACCGCGAACCATCTGTTCCAGTATTAGCGACTCCTACCAGAAATGCATCTGTTGTTACGTACGATGGGGTGAAGTTTCTAACTATCTTTCGCCAGCCAACATCCTCCTTGCAGGGCGTACAAGGACTCGCATCGCAAGCTGCCGTACCATCTGTTTCCGATTTTGGGCAGGACTGCTGAGGGTTTGACTGGACAGTAGCAGTTGTACTGGTAGTTGCCATTCTGGGCACTGGTAAAGGTTGCAAGGGGCGCGCAACACTGCAATGAAACCGTACGCAACTTTGAATTTAAAACCGAGCCAACATTAGACGAATACTACCTTCTGAACAAAATAAAAACTCTATGAGGAAAACTTGGGATTGAAGTGGCGGTCTTCAAGAAAGTACCTAGGTATGCTAGCTGGGCAATCCTAGTGTGAGTAATACGGGCGTACCCGGTACGGTCAAGCGCCCCACCGCGCCCAGCTGAGTCGGCGATTGAGAGCGTAGCGGCTGTCGGTCAGCACCCTGAAAAGCGGCACCGAAGACTGGACCCAGTTGGCATTGAGTAAACATAACGCAACTCCATAGTTGTCAATCGGCTTCAAAGTAGCACGCGCGCATGAGATATGTCATCTGTACGGTTTGCAATTGACTAGACTTGACCGCCGCGAAACTCCAACCATACCCATTTCGTCTTATGTGAGGCCATCTGACCATCATGTACATAGGGGCCGCCCACCGCCTATCGCCGGCTTTGCAAGGATCCCACGACAAAGCCTCCTTTGGTTATCTCAACCAACCAGAAACCTCCATTTTTGGAGGAATTCGTCTTCCCAGCGACATGACATTCGCCGACCAAACTGTGCCCGCAGCGCCGGCAACGTGTTCAGACTGCCCTGTCTCAGAGAAGAGATAGGGTCTGACGGGCGTCCCGACCCACCGTCCGAGGTCGGAATAACCAGTCGCTCCGCCAGTTCCGCCCATTTCCATCAGGTAATGAGGTGCGAGCCTGTCCCGGTGACCGACCGGTGCAATCGTATCACCAGAGAGCGACAATACTCAAAACCCCGCACGCTGAGCATACCAAAAGACAATCGTCCATCCCAAGCATCGACCAGTACCATAGACCAACCATCTCATTCGTAGCCATGGCCCTCGAAATCCTGACCAAGATCACCTCTGCCTTCGGGCACGAACTGAAAGGCGACAGCAACCGGTTCGATGAACTCGTGTTGGCGTTGAAGGAGGCCCTGGGCCCGTCGTCGGGGTTGGACTCGGCTGACGTCGACGTCAAGGAGTTGATGGAGCTGATGGAACAATACAACTCTAGGGAGAGCGAATGGATCCAGTTTGCATTCGCTGAGAAGAGCATGGGATACACAAGAAACCTCGTCGACGAGGGTAACGGCAAGAGCAACCTCGTAAGTATACACCGCCACGACTTCGTGGCCAACATTGATACTAATACAAACACAGCTTGTGCTTGTCTGGTCTCCGGGCAAAGGCAGTCCCATCCACGACCACGGCAACGCCCATTGCTTGATGAAGATCCTCAAGGGCAACCTGACTGAAATCCGATATGCCTTCCCCGAAGGCGAGGAAGAACGGCCGATGAAAGTAATGTCTGAGAGAACACACAAGGAGAATGCGGTGGCATACATGGCAGACGAACTAGGCGTCCACCGGGTCTGCAACAGGGGCAGCGACTTCGCCGTATCCCTTCACCGTGAGTTTTGCTTCACCGTCTTTGCCGAAATAAGTTTGCTGACCAGCTCCGTAGTGTACACCCCACCCAACGTCGCCAAGGGAGGATGCAACATCTTCAATGAGAAGACCAGTAAGAGCAGTCATGTAGCCAAGTGCGGCTACTACTCGGCGTACGGCCGCCGACTGCCGAAGCAGTAAGAGGAGGAGCCCAGATGACGTTCGAATTCGTGTTTGGCGTTTGCGTAATCTTTCTTCCATGCATTCCGATGATGACTCGAGTCTCGGGTCGTCCTGTTTGATATACGAGCGAGCATGCCGACAGCCGAAAGGCGCTTGTCGGCAGACTGATGACTGATGATGGCATGATGGGCTCTATCCACCTGATAGTGGATAGGCACCGACGAGGAGTTCAACCTGCCGCGTTTCCCTTTGGTTTTTGGGTACCAGAAGATAGCAAATTGAACAGTAGACTGCCTGAAACAAGCAAAATGAAGTCGAATGAGGTTGTGAAGGGTGTAAGAGCCGCAAGACGTCGCCGTTGGCCAGAGACCACCCATAATGGGCCCCCGAGGCGGGTCACGTGAAATGTCGTGATTTTGCAATCGGTGGTGATTGGCTCGGTTGGTCCTCCCCACGATGGCGTGCTTGATGATTCCAGCCACAGACCGGGGCCCGTTTTCTGGCTGACTTCCAGTGCGCACGAGCCACAAAGTCAAGCCTCAGTGCTGGGGCAAGAGCAAATGGATCCCTGCGTCGATCCTGCAGTGTGTGGACGCCCAGCGAGATACGCGAGACGCGTCGGCCGCGTTGGGAGCTTCACCGTGAAAGGTTCCGTCTTTCTGGGATTCCTGATTTGGTCCTTTTGGAGCTTTCGGTACCGACCTTTGAACCTGACCGCATCTGACGACTTTCCCGTTTTGGTCGGTTGTCACACGAATCCAATCCAATCAGGCCGTCATTAATAAGTGCCGGATCGCACGCAGGTCAGACAGCGAAGATGCCGCCCAAGAAGCGTGGCCTCGATGTCATCGACCTCATTAGCAGTGAGGGCGAGAACTCGCCAGCGCCGCCACGAAAGAGGACAGCCGCAAACCGGGGCCCGTCTTTGGGACAATCCACCGGGGCCCGTGTTGCAGGAAGCCAGTCGTATAACACCCAACGCACGGCTAGCTCTAGCTCTTTCGCCGGCCCTTCTTCACAGAATGCCTATTACGACCGGGATGATGCTGACCTAATCGACCTCACACAAGCTCCCGATGGTCCAGCCCGAGAGCTTTATGGAAATCTCGGTATGGATCATGGCCCCTGTTTAGGTTCCTATGTGATCTAACGCCGTGTTTTAGATACCAAGATCGTCGGAGTGCGGTACTACAACGGCTATGCCTCGCAGGGAGAGGTCGTCGTCTGTTTGCGGGAACCCACCAATCCAGTATGGTGTTTCTTATTCGTGGCCTTGCAAACATACTAACGTGCATAGTACGATTCCAATGCCATTCGGGTCTGCAATGTCATGGGCATCCAGATTGGCCACATCCCGCGCAAGGTGGCCGAGAAGCTGGCGCCATACGTTGTAAGTGGCCCATTCGACTGACCCAGTGCCAGGCTCATTCTTTTCAGGACAACGATGATATTGCTATGGAGGGAACACTCACAGGCGAGAAGGGCGTGTTCGACTGCCCCGTTCGCCTGCATCTTTTCGGAACCAGCGATCGTGAGCAGCGTCTGCAACTGGAAGACAGGCTGAAGAAGGATAAGCTCATCAAAGCCAACGAACTCAAGAAGACCAGGGCCGAAGCTGAAGCCCAGAGAAAGGCACTCGGCATCAAGAATTCACAGTCGACGATCGGCTTAGGTGGCAGTGCCCCAGCGGTTCCAGAACCGGAAGTGTCACTGGAGGAGCTCACGCAAGCCAGTCAGGCTTTACAAAACCACAGTCGCGGCGATGCAGTCAAATCCCTTATTATCGACGAAGACACTCTGGCCGCTATGCCCATGGCAGAGCAGCCGGCTTCACTAGAAGCTCAACTTCTGCCGTATCAGTTGCAGGTGCGATGCGTTTCCCATCAGTATCATTATCAACTTGGCAATGCTGACTTGCACACAGGGTCTGGCCTGGATGACGTCTAAAGAGAGCCCCCAGCTTCCACCGACGGGCACCACAGAAAGCATTCAGCTTTGGCAACGGATCCCCAAAAATGACAAGGTACTGAGCAACATGGCCACCAATTTCGTGATGAACGAACCCAAACTTCTCTCTGGCGGCATTCTTGCCGATGACATGGGTCTTGGCAAAACTCTCCAAGTTATTAGTCTTATTTTGACGGGCGGTCCCGGCACAACCCTCATCGTCGCTCCGTTGAGTGTCATGAGCAATTGGGAGCAGCAAATGCGCAGACACGTTAAGAAAGAACACCTTCCATCCATCTACACGTACCATGGATCCAACAAGATGGGTAAGAATGAGCTGGCAAAGTACCAAGTTGTCATCACCAGCTACAATACACTTGCCATGGAGGGACCAAAAAAGGCCGAAGACCCCATTCCCAAAACGTCGCCCTTGATGCACATGAACTGGAGGCGAGTCGTACTTGACGAGGGTCATACCATCCGCAATGCCAAAACCAAAGCAGCCATCGCCGCAACCAAGCTCACTGCTCAGTCTCGATGGGCGCTTACCGGAACTCCAATGTCAGTTCCCCCAACGCTCTTGCGGTTGACAATAGCTGACCATAGTAAAGTATCAACAACATCAAGGATTTCCAGTCGTTATTGCAGTTCCTCCATATTACCGGCGGTGTCGAACAACCAGTCATTTTCAATACAGTTATCGCCCGGCCCCTTGGTCAAGGCAACCAGCGAGCCGAGACACTCTTGCAGCTTCTTATGCGAGACCTTTGCTTGAGGCGCAAAAAGGACATGAAGTTCGTCGATTTGAAGTTGCCGCCTAAGACGGAATACGTACATCGCATCCAGTTCAGACCGGATGAGAAGAACAAGTACGAGGCTTTGCTGTGAGTAGCCCAGATCGGACAAAAGGTTGCCCATCTAACTGACAACCTCAGGAACGAAGCCAAGGGGGCACTCGAAGATTATCGCAATCAAACCAAAGCAGGAAAAGGCCAGTTCCAGAGCGTCCTCGAGAGACTTTTACGACTGCGACAAGTGTAAGAACACCTGCTGCGAACCATGACGGAGACGCTGACGTTTTCCCAGATGCAATCACTGGACACTTTGTCGCAAGAGAATCGACGATCTCCTGAAGGTTCTTGAGGGCCAATCTGTGGTTTCCCTTAACCCTGAGAACGTAAAAATCCTCCAAGAAGCCCTCCGCCTTTACATTGAGACGCAAGAGGACTGTGCGGTCTGCCTTGACACTCTGCACAACCCAGTCATCACCCACTGCAAGCATGTCTTCTGCCGCGAGTGCATCAGCAAGGTCATCCAGACGCAGCATAAATGTCCAATGTGCCGCAACCAGCTCGAAGAAGATTCTCTTCTTGAGCCGGCCCCCGAAGGAGGCGAGGACGCCGCAGACGATGACTTCGACTCTGATGGAAAGAGCTCCAAGACGGAAGCCCTCGTGAAGATTGTCCAAGCCACAGCAAAGGACCCAAAGTCCAAGATCATCATCTTCTCACAATGGACTTCGTTCCTTAATATTATTCAGGCCCAAATCGCGGAGGCTGGAGTTAAGTTCTGCCGCATCGACGGCTCCATGACAGCTGCGAAACGTGACGCAGCTATTGATGCCCTTGACAACGACCCCGATACGCGGGTGATGCTCGCTAGTTTGGCCGTCTGCAGTGTCGGCCTCAACCTCGTGTCGGCCGATACGGTCATCCTCGCGGATAGCTGGTGGGCACCGGCCATTGAAGACCAGGCAGTCGATCGTGTGCATCGTCTGGGCCAGAAGAGGCCCACCACTGTCTGGCGACTTGTTATGGAGGGCACCGTTGAGGAGCGTGTGCTGGATATCCAGCATGAGAAGCGAACGCTTGTTGGCAAGGCTTTCCAGGAAAAGAACAAGGGCAAGAAGACCCAGGAGACTCGGATGGCAGATATTCAAAAGTTGCTCGGTTGAATGCAGCTAAACTGGGATGGATTGCAACAGTATCTGGGGAGTTAGAGAAAAGTTTCGACACAGGGGTCACAGTGTTACTAATCGTGCCAGACGCATGTTTACTTTTTTTTCTTCGCGCGAACTTGATAGACGATTTGTACAATAGACATAGGGTTAAAGGGCCGAAGTCATGTCATCAAAAATGTCCGCCGCGTGGCCTGGACGCTCCTCATGGAGCGGTCTATACCTAGGCTTCGAACACGCAAATGGTCATTCTCGAGTGTATTTTCTTGAAACTATACCAACCTGACATCAATTTTACAACGTCTCAGCCCAAAGGTCAGTCGATAGGTACTTCAGACCTGAGTCACAGATCATGATCGCAATCGTCTTGCCTTTCATTGGCCCCTTCAGCAACTCAATAGCTGCGCTTACGTTCGCACCACTGGAGAACCCCCCGAAGATTCCCTCTTTCTTTGCTAGAAGCCGGGCACCTTGCTTTGCTTGATCGCCAGTGACCTGGATGTAGCCATCAACAGGCACGTCCTTCAAATAGACCAGGTCAGGCATCACGTAGCCTCCTCCCTGAATAGGATGTTCTGCTTGAGAAACTGGCTGCTTGGCCAGGACGGCAGCCCCTTTGGGTTCGACAATGAAGCATTTGCTGGATGGATTCAACGCCTTGAGCCCTTTGGTCACACCAGCATAGGTGCCTCCCGAGCCGACGTAATCAACGAACCCGTCAAGATTGCCGTTGGTTTGTTCCCATAGCTCCGTGCCAGTTCCATCGTAGTGCGCCAGCCAGTTTCCGTCACGAGTGAATTGGTCAGCACGGAAGGCCCCGAGCTCGGTTTCGATCTGCTTCGCTTTCTCTTCGACAAGCTTTAGGTCCGGGCCTGAGACCTGTCCAGGCACCGAGCCGGGCATCTGGTCGACGAGCACGACCTCAGCACCCAAAGCTGCCATCATGCGAGCACGTTCGACGGAGTTCCCCTTGGACATGACGGCGATGAATCTGTAGCCTTTCACGGCGCAGACGATCGACAGGCCAGTTCCCGTGTTGCCACTCGTAAGCTCGACAACTGCCTGTCCGGGCTTGAGCGTACCCAGTCTCTCCGCTTCTTCGATGATGCCAAACGCGACGCGGTCCTTCTTCGAGCCTCCTGGATTCAAGTAGTCGAGTTTGGCAACGATGGTCCCGTCGAGGCCGAGTGAAGACGTGACGCGGTCTAGACGCACGAGAGGTGTGCCGCCGATGGCGTCTGCCGCTGAGTTGAGAAGTGGCCGCATTGTAGGTTGTAAGTGTGACCAAGAAGTAGGCAACAATAGATCGCTCAAGAAAGACAGGGCGTAGCGAGAATGATCTGATACAAGCAACTACATTGCAAAGACATGTTCTCGGGGGGAACTTTAAATGCAGATAAGTTTCCAAGCTGTTGCGCATGTAAGGTTTGACGTGGAGCGTCTAGTCAACAGACTGTCGTACGAAGGGCGTAGCTAATCTGAAAGGTCCCATCATCCTTGGGCTGCAGTACATCCACACCTCCAGCTTTTCTCCAAAATCCATTAGCCAGTGAATCGCATAAATTTTCTTTGATTGGCTATCTTTCCGCATGCAGCGTCCTTGTTGTAGTCCACTCGCACATCCGGGTCCATATGATACAGTCATCATATTGTTAGTCATGAAACCCACAGGGCGCGAGTCGATTCTGTTGTAGCCCACTTTGATCAGGTCAGAACAGGCTGGAAGCTGTTCAAAGCTCCTCTCATACGCATATCAGAAATCCCGGATAACCGAAGCAAAGTATGCCAATGCTAAAATGATGAAGATCCTATTCAGGAATGTAACATGCTATCTTACTAATTCCTCCTTTGGTACCTTCTTAATGTACTCCTTGATCCTCTGCTTAACAACGCACGAAGCTTTATGTTAGCAGTTGAATCTTGTCTTTAGAACGGCAATTTTTCGTTTTTATTGATTGAAGTGTTTATCTTGAAATAACACGATTTAACTGCCCGAGGGGATAAATACTGCTGACAATATAGACGGATACTAACGAAACAGACAGAAAGCATACTACAAGTGACAACGAGGATAACGGGCAGGCCAAAAGTAGGAAGGATGGCTCTTCTTAATGGAAAAGAGGCTACTAGTAGACGGGTTGGTCGTACAGTGGGTACTGGCCGTGCGGTGTTCAGAAAGTAAAGGTAGGTGCCCAAAGCCAAAGGCCACGACACATTATCAAGCATTCCAAGGTCGATCGTATTGCTGCCAAAACATCGTCTTGGTAAAGAAGTATTGCTATATGGCGCTGCTGTGTGCTATACAATGGTGATTTTTCCCCATGGAACATCAATGTCATCAAACCAGGACCCCAGCGTAGGCTCATAAACAGCGTACTGCAGTTTGCCAATTCTTTTGTAACTGTTCCCAAACTTTTCAAGGGCCAAACCATAGTAAATCCCGCGAACGCGACTTTCATCGGCCCTATCTGCCTTATCTTCTTCGACCTGAATAGGCACGAACAGAACGGGACAGCAACGCTTGTCTTCGACGGTGTCAAACCTCATCAAGTACCCAGCCCATTTCTCCCGCTGGTGGTGAATTTTGATTCCTTCAATAGTCTCAAGCTTCTCAGCACCGATATATCCCTCCTGAGACCCGCTAGCAAGTATGGCTCTGAGCAACCGGCATTTGAGGGTCAAGCTGCCGCCTTGTAGTTGGCCGGTATCGTCCGATGTCGAAGGAGTCGTCGTAGCCTCAACGACAGACACTAACACCCGATGACGCCTAGGGAAATTCGAATAGCCCTCATGAGACGAGGCACTAGATGCATTATCAACGGAGGCCCATGACCAAGACGGTGCTCGATACCGCTCCGGTCGTTTTGCCGGGTTATAAACCTGCCAAAGCAAGTTGCGCGGCATCCTCGATCTCCAGAGACCACCGAGATAGACTGCCGGCTCGTCTAGATGGCCAAGATGCTTTTTCATGTCTTTTGCAATGGCTGATATTGCCACAAGCTTGTCGTCACTCTTGGTGAGATGACAGCCGTTATAATAGTCAACAAGGCGGTACCACTCGATGAAGATGCAGTCAACCGGGTTCTTGAAGCTCGGCGGCTCGGATCCAATAGTGGTCTTCCACACAGTCCGGCGCTTGTAATTGGGTCTGATGTCGGGGTGAGCGAGGAGAACAGTAACACTCTTCCACTTGTCAAACTTTGGCTGAGCCTCAGAGCAGATGGACGTTTTGCACTCCCACAACACTTGGTTCTTCCCAAAGTGAAGAACTCGAGGAGCCAGGATCCTTTCTTGAAGGACCCAACCCCGCGTAGACAGCACAGCAGTTCTTAAGTCTGTCCCCCTGATGGAGGTCATGGCCCCCTCGGGAGCATGTGGCACGGGCTCGTTTGACTCGCCGATAGGTATATTGACCACTGGAATCCTGATAGCGTGCGGATCACGACAGAAGAATAGCCCCCCGTCATCGTCTTCGGCGCCTAATGCCGAGATACAAATGAAGGAATTTGAATAGACGTTATGCATTTCTGATGACTCTGCAAGCCAGTCCTCCTCAGAGTCTTGGAAGATGCAGAGGCGGTCGATCCAGAGGTACTCGAGCCGAAGCTTTTCCAGTACAACAAAGGCCTCGCGGAACGTCTTTGGTAGGATAGTTATGGGTTGCGAGGTTGACAAGGTGGCCAGATTAGCTTGATTCAATATCAGCTTCCTATCCCAGGGTTTACTTCCCCAACAATGACTGAGTGTCGCAAATCTGGCTCCCGTCGCAATCTCTTGCTTTGTCACCAAGCGGAAAGTTCTCTGTTGGTCGATTACTTCAAGTTTCAGAAGTCGAGAGGGTAGTGTTCGTCGATGTGTTCCCGAAATACCTCTTGAAGAATCTGTTGCCAACTCTTGTTGGGCTTTTCCGTCTTGTAAATACCTCGAGTTGCAGTCGTGGTGATTTTCAAGACAATCCCTGATCCAATTCATGATAACGCACCAAGTCGCCTTATCTTCCGTGGACTGTCCAATCAAGTCATTGAAAGGGCTAGTCTGGTGCTCTATCGCCTCAAAAGTCAACATCAATGTACTGCTATTGATTGTTCGACCTTACCATCTACGCAAGACTTCCAGTGGTGCCGTGAACTTGATCGTGTGCCTTGCCACACTACCATGATGAAAGTGTCCCCTTCATCGTGCCTTGCCTTTTCCAGTTTGATAACGAAGGTGGTAAAGAAGTCAGAATTTGATGAAGCTGAACTGTGGCTGTTATCATCAACAGTCTCTCCAACCTGGTCATCGCAGTCGATCATTCTGCAAATCTCGCAACCTTCAGACTTCGATTGCAACCATGACGCCCTAGTAGTATGATGCGCGAACACGTACATCTCGATCTCAGAACACAAATGATATAGTATCATTCCGTTATACATGGACCTGGATTGGGTGACCCGGGGAGAGGCGACTGCTTTCGCAATCTCATCTGGGTCCGAAGTGAGCACTGGAGTTTCATTTTCGTCACTGTATCCGACTCTTTTGACCTTTGAAGGGTCTCGAAAGCCCTCGAGGCCTGTTAAACAGACCTGGCATAACATAGTCTCAGTATGTTCAGGAGATGAACAGGTATGTTAGCAGTGTTGGACAGAAGATGCTTGCTCGACTACCGTATTTGCTGGCGTAGTACACAGAAAAGTCGTTTCCAGGCAGGCAAAGCCAATTCAGCCGCACGGAAAATGACGCATCTCTGTGCCGCACGATGACAACCAATGAGCAAAAAGCTGCACGCGCTGATGACTAGCCGTTCTTGACACTTGAGTACCCAATGAAATAAATTCACAGACATGCGTCAGACTTTGGGCCAACCCGTCTGTCCGCTAGCGCAAGTCATGACTCCGGCCGAGGAATCCAGAAGTTAAATCGTGAACAGCGTGATGAACATTCTGGATGGCTGTATTTACATAGAAAATCGTCCCCTGGAAACTCTACTGCCCTCCTCGCGGGATCCTATCGAAGCCAGCTGACATAACAGAATCAACACCGGAACTCCCCTGCCTCCAATGCTGATCAGATGAAGACATCTCCGCCACACCACTTCGGCTTGGAGTCAAATGACCTGGGGGCCCCTGCCGTGAATCTGTTTGATTCGACATCACGTACATGTTCTGAATGTCCTGTTCGAACCTTTGAGACTCGGGTCCTTGCTGCTGAGGAAATCTCTGGCTTCGTTGATCTTCGAACTGACTCTGAGCCTGAGGGCTTTGAAATGAGTCACCCGGGCTTCTACCCACACCACCCATGGCTTGACCAGCCTGCGCTGGCATCTGAGCCGGAGCGGCGCGATAAGTCTGGCTAGGTGGAGTTCTTGGATACTGAGAAGGGTGCCCCTGTGTTGACGCTCTGTAAGGATCAGGCGGTGGAGGACCTTGGTGTTGGGGTTGCGAGTAGCCTTGAGGCGGCCCTTGCCAAGGCGGCTGAGCCTGATAGCTTGACTGCGGATAGCCTTGCAAATGCTGATTGTTCGGACTTTCGTGATGGTGAGGATCGCCCCTTTGAAAGGAGCTCTGAGATTGACGGTATGCCTCCTTCCTGTTGACCCGGCCGCCTGCGCGGGTATCGCTGACGACATTGTCGTTTTCGTCAATCAAGATGGCCCGTAGTTTACCCTCTTTGGCTTTCCGTGCAGCGTTGGTTCCGTAAATCTTGTTCATGTACTCAGCGAACTTGAGATAAGCGTCGCGCACCGTCTCAAAGTGCTCGACTGCTAAGTTGATGACGGCATCCGGCTTCATAATGGCATCGTGTCTCCCGCCCTGAGCTTGGTATTCGGCCAACGCCAGTGCAGTTTGGCATGCATTTCGAATCTGGCGACCGTTCCAGCGTGCGCTGGGATGGTTGATGTAATGCTGCGTGGCGAAAGCACCAATGTCCATCTCCTCGATCTTGATTTGTCGCTTCTTCAACGCAAAACGTTCCCTGATTAAGTCCATGTTGATCTTGAATACCCTGCGAGTTTTCTCCTCACTCAATTCAGGGTAGTAGAGACTCATATGAATGCGTGAAGTGAAAGCCTCATCAAAGTCACCAACTCTGTTGGTTGTCAGGAAAAGAATACCGGAGTAGTACTCCAGCACTCGAAGGAAAACTAAGGTGGTCAGAAGTAGACGTCTAAGACATAATGTTGAACATACCTGCCACTAGTCCATTCCTGACGAAATCCTCTTTGGTTCTCTCGGCAAGAAAAACGTCTGCCTCATCCAGAAGCAAAATGCAGCCCCATTTGTTAGCCAGAGCGAAATTACTTTCAAGAGTCGCCTCAACCTCCTTCGCCGTGGTTCCCAAGTCACCTGTCGCATTGTTTGAGTATTTTAATCTGCAGTCTCTATCGTCCTGGGAACGTACCACATGTGATTTGGAAAAGCGGTTTTCCAAACATCTCTGCAACTCCCTCTGTGAAAAATTTAGAAAATATTCGGATTGCATGATTTCGATTCATCTTACCCGCTGTCGACGTTTTGCCCACTCCAGGAGCTCCGTGAAGTAATAGGATGAGTCCCTTTCCTGTGAGAAACACGTAATTAGCAGTAAACTTACGATGGTAGCTGGGGACGCTTCTTGCCTTTCCCTTTCACAACATCAACCTGATCGTTCGGACCTCCCGTAGACTCTTTGTCCCGGAAGTGTTGAGATATCAAAGATTCGATCATAGACTTGTGTCCTTCTTCCAGCACGAGACGGTCGAAAGCTGTCCTCCCGTTGTAGCTCACATTGGTTCCAATGACACCAGACGGAAGGCTCTCTTCAAAATTTGTCGTTTCCTTCGCAGGAGTCATACGAGATAAAAAGTTCAGGTCCAGTTGGGCTTATACTAATTATGAGCAAATACTTGAAACACCTGAAATCCCAGATGGTGTGGTTGCACTCACCAAATTTTCGATTTCGTAGAATGAAACCAAATACCCTGAATGAGAGGATCAAAAGCTCGTCCTCTTGGATGGATTTGCGAATCTCCCGGAAGGATGCGTCGTCCGAAAAACTCTGGGGCAGCACAGCAACCGATGGAAGATCTTCCGCACCACTCTTTGGCAAGAGGCTGTTGACATACTCGCGAGCTTGTCTCAGATCTATGAAAGTGTCATCCAACACCCGATCATCCACACAGCAGGTTGCTTCGCAATCCTCGGCATCAGAGTAATCATCCAAGTTCATGCTAGGAAGTGCTTCAACTTGAGGCCTCTCGGAAGCCAAGGCCTCTTCGATGAACGCTGCCTCGAAGTCCACAACAACCTGTCCTTCGATGTCTTCGTGGGTGTCCAATGTAGGACCTGCATAGAACATGTGCTTGGTTGCTATGGCATCGAGAAACTTTTTCCCGCGCTGAATGAGCTCTTGTCTGAGTAGACATGTTTCTGGGTTGTATGTAGTGTCCCTTGGCTCTACTTCGCTGAAGTTGGCTCGACGTTCCGAATAAAATCGCAATGGGAAAACCTCGAAAGACGTGATTTCTTTCTCCCCTGCGTACGGCTTGAATTCGAAGCTTCGAGCAACCGGTCCAAGTTTCTTTCCATCAAAGTCCAGATATATGCACGTAAGGCCAAAGTCTGGTCGCGGCTTTTTCTCCTCCTCGCCTTGAGCTTTTGACCACTTTTGGAAAGCTGAAACCGTACGGTGTTTAGCAGTGGTAACGTGAATGACTCGAAAGGCTTGTTTTCCGTCGCTGCGAATGACTTCGAGACCAGGCCGGAAAAGATGCCACAGGTCTGAGAAGAACACCTTGTGGCATTTGTCCCCATTCAAATACTCGCGCCTGATCAACACTTGCGTTTTTGCAGCTTGAAGGAAGAAACTGAGCTCTTCAAGAGAACTCGATGACGTTGCAATCTCTTCAAAATCACCCATATCTGAGTGGGTCTCATCGTCATCTTCGTCTTCCGAGTTTTGTGACTTTTCTCGCGTCGTGGTCGCTTCGATGTTACTGACATGGCCTGGAGAACCATCTTTCTTTCCTGGAGAGTGAATGTTGACCGAGGACTGATCGGAAGACTGGGTTTCCTTGTCCATGACTGCTTTTGTGGTAGCACCTTCACTAACACCCCCCCCTGAGCCAGAATCCGTTACACCAGCCACCACCAAACCATGATGTCCCTGCCCATCGGTATTCTGAGATATCTCAGCAATATCACCCAGCTTTGTCGACTGTTTTCGTGATCTCTTCTCCATCGCAAGCAACCAACTATCGAGGCCTGGCTCACAGTGGCTGAGCGTCTTGAATGGGCGAGTGAATACGATGGGTCTCTCAGATTCTGCCATTGAATCATCTCCGGAGAATTTCAGAATCTTGTCGAGAACCTTGAGGACAAGTTCTGAATGAACTCGGATTCGTTCTGGTAACTGGTCTTGGCTGGAAAGGCTTGGTGCCTGCCTTCCTGCCTGGCTGGCGCGGTGATCAACTTGAGGTGATCTGAACCAGTCCCCTGCAAATCCCCAGTCGTCGAATACCACTGGGTCTCCAATCAGAATGTCCATGGTACAAAAGGCCATTTCATGGGATTCAAGCCTCAGTTGTTTGAAGACGTGCCAGTTCACCGACCGTATCAAATGCTGATTTTGACCCCTCGAGGATGTACCGTCTGGGTTCTTGTTGGTGTTACTCTGCGAACTGTCCTTAGCAGTTCTGGTTTTTGAGGATTGTTTCCGGGCTTTCTGGACTCGCTCTCGCCTGCGTTTCTCGGTTTCTTCGGATAACCAAAGCCGGTCCATCTCCCACTCATACACCTTCCGTAGATGGCTGCGACGTACGCCATAGTCTACAACATGATCGTAATCGTCTATTGCGTCGTCTTTCCTGTCTTCCTGGATCGCCTCCGGGAATTCATGTGAAGGATTGAATAGATCCGGCCGCTTGTATTCCCCTTTTCGGTAGTAAGGGTGCCATTCGAATAGCCAAGGGCCTTGGCTCCTTTTCTTGAAATCTGGGTCCCGCAAACTACTGATGTATTCGGAATAATTAATGTCCTCCTCCCTAACCGTGGCCTCCCACTCCTTCCTATGACAGTACAAATACTCGGCCATTCGTTGGTATTGTTGCATTTCTTCAGTTTGCCTGGGCGATTGATGCGGCTCGGTCACATTCATGGAACCCCTCTCGCTCAGGACTTCCAACTCTAGAATCTTTGCTTTCAGAACACGAAGTTCTGCCGCGATGTCAGATGCACAGAAGTCAGTGCCCTTTCCACCTTCAGAAGCAATATTGGGAGGGTCTGGATTGGATTCCATAGCGCCACTACCTTCAGCCAAGTCAGATTGAATCATTTCCGGCTCCGGTAGATGGTTGTCATTGTCGGGGGGGCCTGGAGTCTCCATGGCTTCCAATGCCCACCATGTGACTGTCAGCGAAGGACTTTGTCGCCTGGAATGCACCTTGGAAAAAGACGCGATTACTGTTCTGAAATGAGACCACGCTGTATGATCGTTCGGAGGCCGAAAGAAAAGTGATGGAAGGGAGAGCTGGAAGGGAAATGAAACGATGGGGCACATTCAAGAAAGGCAGGTGAGCTTAGCTTTCAAAGCAGGCTGTCATTGAGGACCTACATAATGGCACAATCCATAACCGCTGTTTGCTCATTCGCTGGCCTTCTCCTTCCACACTCGTTTTAATTCCCTCATATCCTGCATATTATGATGCCAAGTTCCAATATGAGATGCTAGTTGCACGGGTCGGTCGGCGTGGAGGGCGTAACTGCATGTAAGCTGCGCCTCTTGCATGGCCAGCGCTTATCGTAAGACAAGCTTGCATGGGTCAGAGCCTGCTGCCAGCTCTACTGTGATTAATCATTCAGGCAAACTCGATTTGCTGATAGTTTGGCGCGATTTCGCGTTCGCACGAGAGCCTGTTAATTTCATCGAAGCCGGACCTGAAGCGGCAACAGTCCTCCCTCTGGGGCTTCTTGTTTCGTTGAAGTTCTAGATCAGACACACTCAGATCCTCCAATCGAGTTTTTCAATCGAGCGCAAACTCAAATGTATTCACGGTAGACTTGATTGACCTTGGACATTGACGGCATTGATGAGTCTGCGCTAATCAAGCACCAAGCGTGTCGAGCGATGCCTCCCCACGTACCTCAATCAGCGAAACCGTCAGCCTCTGTCTACTTCATTGACCGTGAGATGCAACATCACCATGAAGCCTTTTCGAACGCTCAAGTCCATTACGATTCTGCATTAGCTCGCTATGAGCCCAACACACCAATCCCATCATCTTTCTCGGGAAGCGCACCTATTTTGCCAGATGACTTCTCTTCCACAGAAGAAAATGAGTCTCGTCATCAGATCAGACCAGAATGGAAAGAAGTCAGGGCAATGAAGCGGTGGAATGAGTTATTTCTCGACGCGATGGCTACATTCCAACACATTTGCTCAGAACCGAAGGGGCGTTCAGAGTTATACAGCATTCGAGCTGAGCCTGACTGGGAAGCAGTTTACGCAAAGCTCGAGAAGGCGCAATCAAAATACCAGAGTGACGGGGGGCGAGTTGGCTGGTTCCGTAAGAAGCGTAGAAGCGCAGCCGACAACGCTTCGGTGGTGTCAGATGTCGTGGGAAGTGTATCGGCACTAGTTCCAGATACGGTATTCTCAACTCCGGTTTTTGGAGTTGTGCAACTTCTTTTAGACGTAAGACATCAATCTTCTTCAAAAATCAAGCAACGTTGCTGACTTAAGGAGGCTGTCAATAGAGGGGCAGGAGTTCGTGCTCAGGCTCTCGAGGGGGTCGATGGTCTCATTCCCATCTTCTCAGACGTTGAACTGCTTCTGGCAGTCTACCAGGGCGACACCAACATACAGAATGCTTCGTTGAACCTCGCAATTTCGACATTGGAAGCGATCGAGCGTTTGATTGGGTTCTTCATCAGCAAATCAAGCAAGTAATCCTACTGAAGAAACTTGACGACGTCTTGCATGGCAGTGGTTGATTTACTAACATCATATTCTCTCACGACTAGTTGTGCGATTCGGCAAGACTTTAGGCAAGGCCAGCTTTTACGAATCAGACCTGGTACAAAGTCTGCAAACCATCAACCAAAAAGCGCAACATGTCTTAGCCGAAGCTACGAAATCTTACCAGTTTGAGACCCGCCTCTGTAAGAGTTTCATGTCATTAGTGTGTTTGGCATGGAATCAGGGACTGCACGACTCTTGCTCCCAGTACACAGGAAAAGTCCCCAATGCTCTTTCGATCCTCATAGCCCAACTTCCCTTATGTTGTTATAGTCAATTTTGGCAGTCCCAAGATTATTTTAGCATCATTCTTTGTTCTCACTACTTTGATTTTCTTGAGAAGCATCCTGTCTGTGCAGGGCCAGGGACCTAGAATGAGACTAACAGTCCAAAGATTCTCAAGAGACGATGAGACTAGTGAAAAAGGTTCATCACGACATTCAGCGAACAAACTTCGAAGTGCAAACCAAGATGGCTTCGATGTACACAAACGTCATGGTCCTGCTTGATGGCCATACACAAAAGAGAGACAGTATGTGAGCACTTATTTCGTTATCGTAGTTGGGATCAGTCAATTTCTATATTTCAACATTGCCTCATCTTGTGTGCTAAGTGGAACTCATCTAACACAACGGAATTTGTAGGAGAACTTGAAGAGGAAAGAGAAAGAAACAGACGTAAGTTATAACCGACGGAATCAGGAGCGTAACTCTTCTCACAGTGTGAAACTAGGTCTTGCTGTTGAAGTTGCCTCTTTGCGGGTGGAGAACACCTTCTTGCGAAGTACCTCACCAGGGCTGCAGCACCCCTTAGGACCATACACGCCTCCAAGGCCACAGGATCAACCAGCCTTGGAATGGATGCTCACTAAGGAAGTACTTCTAGAAATGCTGCAGGGTCATGATGCCGATGTCGATGAATCCTACGCATTAAGCAAGGCGTCTGACTTCCCGTCTAGGGACCGTACCCATGCGCAGCAAATTGTTGGAAACCAGCTGTTCCAGGACTGGATATCCTCGCCACGTTCAGCCAAGCTTCTGGTACATTGGGATGGGAGACTTCCGAAGACAATTGCCGATCTTTCGCCCCTTTCTCTGTTCTGTGCGTCCATGTCACAGATGCTACGTGGCCATCCACGCTTCATCCCTCTAGTCTGGCTTTGTGGTCTTCATCTAGATCCGGATGAGAGCACCGTAGGGGGCAATGCCATGCTCTGTAGCTTCATTGACCAGCTTCTGCGTCGACATGTATTCGACTTGAGTTCGATCACAACAACTGGAGCAATTGATCTCGACCTCTTGCAGTCTGGCGACGATAAAGAGTTGTTCCGGTTGCTGTACTTCCTGGTCCTTCAGATCCCGGACACAATCACGCTCGTCTTTCTCATCGACAATGTTGTGCTTTATGAACGAGAGGAGATGCAGGCATTCGATGCTTTAGATGGTCTGCTACGACTTGTCAATGAGAGTTTGCCAGCAGCTGTCAAGCTTCTCTTCGCTAGCACACCGGGGACTACTGAAGTGAGGGTGGCATTCGAAGACGAGGGTCTAATTCTGAACGTTGATACGTTGCCGTCACTTGTATGGGCCCCAAGCGATGAGCGTGTTGCGAGAGAGCTGGAGGACACGATTCAACAGTGATGACTTCGTTCACATCATATTTCTTCCTTGAGTGCTTTTGTTGATAGTTATCATTACTCTCATTAGCTTTTACTTCAATATCTGACCGCACATAGCACCGCTATTCCATACGGATTTCCTGAACTTCCCATGTCCTCTCAACCACAATTCCAAACTCTCCAAGGAAATTTGCAGCACCCTCGGACATCGGCATCTCCTTCTTTCTCCGAAACGACGTGATGTTGACCTTTGTTGAGCCCTTGTTGTTCAGCGTCAGGTCCGTCTGGTCGTCCTGGGCACCTAACCCCGACGGCGGCAGTCCCTTCTTCTTGCCGAATAGTTTGAAATTGCTATCCAGGGAGCCGCTTGTTCCCGACCGATTGACCCCAATCAAGTCCACCTCGCTTCCGGATCGTTGATGGGAGAATTGTTGCGCGGGGTCCTGCGACATGACCCCATCCGTAAAAGAATCTCGTCGGTCCGTTGGCAGACTTCTCGATAACAGGGAGTTTACCCTGCGGTCTCGGAGGTGACGAATCGTTGCTAGGGATGCGGTGGTGACGCCGATGCCAATCTCTGCGATCGTCCAGCACGACGTGCTCATGTAACCTTTCGGGGGCGCGTGCCCAAGACTCCAGATACGACCGGCGGAAATAATTGGAACGCTAGTTATATGTCAGCCACGACAACATCAGACAGATGAGAAGGATGGGTCTCACATTGCGCCGATCCCGAAGACGCCGAACACGGCCCAGATTTGGCGTCCGCGAAGTTTCAGACTCCAAAGAGTTGGGAAGGGCAGGAACAGTACAATAACATCCGTAACCATGGTTCCTGTGGCGTTGATATATGTCGATACGAATGTCGGCAGGCACACGACGCCCTTGACGTCCAGACTCCAATTGGCTTGGATGGGAACGCAGACCAACACTGCGAGAAGGATCTGCGTAATGCTCCAAGCTCCGACGACGAAGATCGCCACCATGTACACGATTCTCATGACACGAACGTTCCTGAAGATTTGGTAGAACTGGAATAGGAATGTCATCTTCAGCGAGGCCATGGCCACATTGTAAGTAATTGCGGTCGCGTATGGGATCTGTTGACTAGGTTAGGCCACGACTCAGTCATGTGGAGATAATCCATACCCTTGAGCCTGCGTTGTTCGAGATCATCGATGTCATCTCAGGCAGATAACGCATCGTGAAGACACTCTGCATGGTATTGACGGCGAGGACACATAGCTAGCATCTTGTTAATGGACCAGAGCTGGTGCAACCCATCAAGAGATAGATATCGTACCAATGCAAGCAACGCCCAAGCGTCATCTACCCTAACCCTTCGGATAACGAATTTGTGTGTGTAAAGTCGGGCGATGACGGACACCGTGGTAATGATCGTCACGATGGCGCCAAATGCGACGGTTGCGCGGGCCTGGCTTGCGCTGTAGACGAAGTCTTCCTGGACGGGAGGGCCCCCTCCCGGCGGTGGTGACGCCGACGGCCCAGCCGCAGCGGAGGATGATAGAGGCTTGGCCATCTTGTCATGAGGAGACAAGACGGTTGCCGTTCAACGGACCCAGAGGCGAACCCATGGAGTTTTTGAACAAAGTCTCTCGCACTCTGCAGACCAACGCGAGCGGAGGAAACAAGCTTGTCTTAAGGAGGCAGGTGAAGACTGGGGCAACACTTTAGTGAAACAAGGGGCTGGCACAGGTAACATGCTTGCAGAGGATTCGCTTTAAACGGATCTGAAGAGCCGTGCAATATAGACTATATTGCGGGCCAGACGGAAATCTTTCCTCATTCGGGCTTTGAATATCCGTTGGGCAAACCAATTTGCGAAGTACGAAAAGCGGTTCCATCGCCCCGTATCCTCACGTTCGTCTTTTGTCAAGGGTCCCCCCACTCTCAATGGGACCAGCACTGACAAGTGACACCACGTTTAGCCAATCCCACGCCGATCTTCCGAAGTTCGGTTGGGCATGTTCTTCAACTCCTGGTTGCAACGGTTGCAATCGGAGTTGGTACGCTTCCCGTGACACACGATGATGGGCCGGCGGGCGTCATCCACCTTACCACCCAAAACCACCCAAAACCTCGCCCAACATTGAAGCTGCCAAAAACATCAAAAACACATACAACAACAGGCATTCGCCGGTCGTCACCGACCCGACTACTACTCTGTCCCTCACCAGTTTATCTATGGGAGAGCGGACGGGATCCCGAGTTTTCTGATGGGTATGGTCGTATGTGAAGGCTTCTGGAATGTGAGTTACTTATATGCCAAAGCCTCGATACCGCAGCACGAAGCCAACAACTTTGGCCCTTGGTCTGCAACACAACGAAACATCGAAAGTGGCTGCTGACGCAAGCCGATCATGTTTCTTCTGGTTGAAGTGGACTGGAGTTCCTCTGGGTATTGTTGGCTTGGCTTCTTCTCAGGTTTGACGTCCCTTGGGCGACTCAGTGTTAGCCCCCCGGGACGTCACAAACCTGACTGGATTCACAATCTATTTTGCCGCATTTACCTTTTTAAACCCGAGTCATGCTGCATCATCAGTCTTCCCACCAATTGTAACCTTTCCAAATCTTTACCAACTTCCAGTTAATTGCCTCAGATCTTCAAAATGGGGGGCTCGCCCGAACGTTCAATCGCACCAATTCTGCAATGGAACCGTGCCTTGAACCATCCTCAGCCCTGGAGAATTGTGTCACCGCAAATCAAGGTCGCAATCGCTTCGATCTTCATGGGAGCGGGATTGTGGGGGGGCCACGCGAGTTGAGGAGCTTTCGCCTGCCCGCTTTCCGCCGCGCCCATCCATTTTGCATACCCAGTTAAGATTTTGGGGGCAAGTCCACAATTCATTCGCACATCCCCGAGGAAGACTCGTACGTTGATTTCTCTTAGTACACGCTAAAAATCCCGTCCATCTCAGAGTGTCTCGGGACTTGGGGTGGAAACAGCTAGTTCAACCGTCCCCCGAGGCTGGAGCAGCACGACACGGGCCCATGGAGATCGGCATGGGAATACCCAGCTCCTTCATCTGCGATATATCCGAAGCCGCCGCGCAGCCTGATCGTTGCTCCACGAAGCAATCCGATTATCTGATTCTGAAAAGACTGGGTATTTGACATCGGTATCCGCTTCGTTGATCTTCGAAAACCTCGATCTCCTATTCTCTTGCCGAGGCATCGCAAGACATGAAAGCCATTGAGCAAATGAAAACTGGACTTCAGACGTCAAGTGATGCTAATATTACACAAGCTTTAAGGCTGATCGGTCTCAATTAAACCATACCAAATTGACGGATTGTCTAACCGGATTCTCTCCTTCTCCATCTGGCATAACCCCGAAACAACAACAGCGGGATGCCCAAACGAGAAGGTCTGCGAAAACGCTCTGAATCAAGAAAATCAATTCAATTCATGCCTTTTAGAAAGTCAGAAACCAAGTGGGAACACCGCAGCCGATGCAGTCGGAATCGTCATCGCTAGTGTCGGCTTCTGGGATGAATCCTGCATTAGCCTTGACAATGTGAACTAGGGGCCTTTTCACATCGCTCGCGTGGTCGGTATCGTTATTGAAGGGTGGGTGGAAACTACCTAGGTGTCTGGCTAGGTCTAGAACGCGTTGGGTAACGCCATGGAGTCCAAGACACACAGGGTACTTGACGGACTGTCCTTACCCCTGAGCCATCGAGGACCAATGCTTCACACCAAATGATTGAGAGTTGAACTGCCTCTGCACTGCAGTCGATGAATTCACTCTCGCACAGATCGCTTCTCAAACTTGCCTTCTTTGGACAACAGACGTGTTGAGTCACGCTCCAAGTGCCGACCCCTCTTCGATGGGGATTGCCGACGCAAAGTTGATCACACTGGTGGACTGTGACAACGATTGATACGGAAAAGTGACGATATGATATCCCTATCGAGCGCGGTCGGACTCCAGACTCAAGGTGTGACGCGCGGGGCTCCAGTCAATCAGCAAAGATCGACGCCTCTGTAGCCTTTTCTGATTGACGCAGTTGAGAGAATTCGGAGAAAAAGCGGAAAATTGCGTGCAGATCTCTTATTCTGCAGTCCACCTGCATGCGATGGGATGAGGCTGCGACTGAGGGATTAAGTTTCAAGCTGGTTGAATGACGAATTTGGACCAAAGTCTGACTGAAGATGGTTCGCCGTACAAATTTGACAGAAGAGCTACAGACTGTCCGGTGGGATCTAGAGAAACACAAGTCATAGATTTCTTGTGATTGGTCATATTAACTCAAAGTTGTAGCAGGCCGTCTAGATCCCCTGAAACGGCGAAGATCACGGAGAATAAAGGACCTCCCGAGGAAGATTGCTGTCTGTGAGTCCCTGCCCCATTGCTTGAAGAGATCGATCGTATTTTGGCGAACCATGCTCCCGCATCTCCAAGTCCCCATTTAGGTTATTGAAACTTTTGAAACTCCAACCGAAGAGTTCGCATCGAAGGCTCTTGCTGAAATGGCATTCAACCTTCCCGGAGGACGCCTCGACCAATTCGCTCCCCCACGTTCCCTAGCATCTTTAATCCTGGGCCGTTTCATCCACGCCGTCCTCTTGATAGGCCCTGATGACAAAGAATTCCATGTTTGAGTCGAACACAGCTCCTTCTCTGACAACCTTGAACCCCTTCTGCCGTAGTAAGTCTTCGATCTTGTGTCTATCTCCAGAACTCTCTGTAGTCTCTAGCACTACATTCCTTATCAATGTCCAGTGCTCATCATCTACACCTTGTAAAACCCCAAGTTCAGAACCCTCCACATCCACCTTCAACAAGTCAATCCTCTCAACCCCGTCCAAGAACCGAGACAGCCTTTCAATCTTGATATCCAAAAACTGTGGATTTCCGAAATTCGTATCCACAAATTCCTGTCCAAACCTCTCAGCAATAGCTTCATATGTCGACTGCTTTGTCTCAGGTCTCAAAGTCGAGTTGCCGGGAAAGGTGGGATAGAATGTCAGCTTTTCTACGCTGGCCTTCGGACCTAGACCGCACTCGTGAGCCTCTACTCCTGATATACCATTCAGCTCAAAGTTGCGATGCAAGATTGCGAAAGATTCCGGCGCGGGCTCGAAGGCGATGATCTTCGCGGTAGGGTGTTTCTTCTTCATGTAGATGGAGAAGAGCCCGATGTTGGCACCTGCGTCTACAATGACGGGATTCTCAGGTAGTTTGGGGCCATCATAGCAATGTTCTTCCCATATCTCGTTATAGATAAAGCGGGCCTCCGTCTCCCCGCTAGTGTAACAGGATAACCCATCGGCCAGATTGATGAGTTCTGCCGTCATGTTTGATATGATAGTGCTTCTGTCGGAAATGAGTCCGAATTGAGGATCAGAAGTTGTGTTGTGTCAATGAGATGTCAGGAGGCTTGTCAGCGACCTAGCAGAGTGGACGGGATGCCTGGTGAAGAAGCCGAAAATGCCACTGGGCTCGAGGTTTTAATGCAGCACTAGGTTGCCAAGTTAATTCCGGAAATAAGGTATTGCAGAGAAAACATGTTGCAGGCGACGCACAACAATGGGCTGACATGAGGAGCCTGGACATGCACCAAGGTCAACTGAACCAACAGGCGAGGGACGACACCCATGCTAACCCCTCAATACTACATGGCCAAAGAGGACTCTGCCTACTTTTCAAGCCAGAACTAACGGCATAAATGGTGCATTAGCGCTGACAATGAATCACAGACCCCGCGCGGTGGATGGAAAGCACGACATCGGCTTATTATATCGGCTTGACGGTCGTCGCTCTCCCTCGTGATGCTTTCGAGTTCCATCGCAACTTGCGCAATAGGTTTTGGTCGTCTGTGGATTCCTCTAAATAATCTCTCATAACCAACAAATAAGAAGATCCTTTTTTTCAAATCATGAATCACATAGTACTAGGTATTTCGAGAAGGCTGTCGAATTCTATACTGGCTATCATAACGATGAGATTATCCATCCTGGCGAATTGACACGTATAGGGACGCTGATGACAACATCGATAGAGACGACGATTAAGACAACACAAATGACTACAGTTGATATTGCAAAGGGGAAATGAGGTCACGGAAAGGAACTTCTTGCCGCATCAATTAAGCATAAGTAGACGGATAATGCACCGCTCGATTCTCTAGAAGTATACTCCCGGGTGGCGAAGCTCAACTCTCGGCATGATATTGAACACGGGAACATACGTAGCCGAGGATGAGCAAGTCGGCCTTGTGGCCTACGTCGGGTGGATCTCGACCGATGGCAATACTGTGCTTGTTCAGCCGCGAGATCCTGTCAAGAAGATCTTCATCGGTCTTCTGGCAGCAGTCAAGGTTACTGTCGATGTGGGCGTCATTGAATAATTTTCTTACGACGTCGAAGCAAGGTCCATCTCCATGACCTTGTCACACCTTGTGGGCATCCTAGAAGTCATGAATGCAACGGTTTGGACGGAGTCGCTGCAATCGTCTTGGGAAGTCAAATTGATCAGGTCGAGATAGCCCGCGGCGGATGGAGAGTTCCTCTGGTTCAAGACAGGTTCATCATCACCTTGTCTCCAAAGTTGGCTTGAACAGGCGAATTATCTATTGTGAATCTCATGCTTGAGTGGGAGTTATTCGTATTACCCAGCTTGCGGCTACTTACAAACACTCCATACAAATTGACTGGTTGAAGTCGCGTGAATTCGTCCTACCTATAAATTCAGGCCTCTCTGCCTAACATCCGCTTTGGCACTCATCCAAAGCGTCTACTTGAGGTCCTAGTAGTGATCACGTAGGATTCAGGTATTAATTGAGTTATTGAAATTTTATTGAATTAAACCCTTAACATAAACATTAACCCTAAGATGCTTGCTTGTATGCTCATTATCTAGCTCTAAATGAGCAAGGTGATACCATAATAATTCCTTTGAAATCCAAAACTCCTCCCTTGCCTTGTCCTTGGTTTTCTCTGTGATCATGATCGTTGTCCATAATTGCGATGTATCACTCCCCGGACGTCACCGTTTTATGATCGGAACTCCCAGTCGCCTCTTTGTAGTGAAGCTTTCGAATCAGCACTTTTTGCGTCCCAACCATTGGAACTCGGTAATGCACTTCGAGCGGGTGAGACCACCACCCAAACTGTTCTTGTTGTCGGCGCATCCACAGCCCAATTGCGGGCACCACTTTGCGCAGCGACCATTGGGGTCTTTCAAGGGTTAGCAAGAAGTCCGGGTGACAGCCGGAAGTTGAACGTACAGTAGCACTGGATCGCGCTGGCAGGGCAGGTGCGGGCAAGGACCGGCGGCGCAGCCAGCAAAAGGGCAAAAAGGGCGGCAGTGTTGATTTGCATTGTGACGATGAATGTTGATATATGAAGTTGATTTAGGACGTGCTTGAAGAGTGTTTTGGGGCTGAAGATGAAGATGCACAGACGAGAAAAGGGCGAAGTTCTTATAAAATTCGAATTGTTGGTGTTCCCACAATTTGGGAAATGGTTGTTTATGGCACTATATATCTAGCTTTGACGGCATTGTATAGCGCGGAATGGGTTGCCGTGATATGGGTCACCCGCAGTCAAAACATTTCCTCCCGTCGCGGTGAGAAACACCATGATCTAGTACAGTTCGGGACGCGTCATAATCGTTTTCCACGTCAATTATTATCCACACGAGGCGCTTAGTTCCATACGTGGTAATGTTGTGAAATTGCCAAGCAGAATTTTGATGAGCTTGCCATGTTGTTGGTGAACACTAGCGAAACGTTTCACCGCACGTGCAATAGTGAAAAGATAGACGAACACTTGCCATAAATCATTTTTAGAATATTGAGATCCCGAGACTGCCGTGTTATGGCGACATGGCGATCCTCGTCGTTGGATGGACCCAGACGGGAGATCCACACTCACGACATTCGCGAGTCAGTACGTTGGTGTTTGTGCCGCCGAGTGCCAAGTGGTGCCGGCAAGCCCGTGAAATTCGGAAAACCGTTCCTTTTCCAATGCCACAGGGCAGTTCTGTCTTCGGTGGGAAGCCGGGAACAGCAGCGTATTCCCTGCCTGAATACCGGACTGAACGACGACGGCGCTGACTAAAACTCTCAATGGTGCATGTGCCCAGTCAACTTTTGGGTTATTTACTGTCGAAAAACAAACATCCCCATTGTGGTAGGCAATTCTCCCATCTTTGCTTATCATAACAGAGAAGTCGTTACTTTTGATAACCAACCGCTATGAACCGGGACGACGTGTCATCTCTACGCTACGTCTCTACTTGTCTAACATTCAGAGCCCTTGTAGACATGTTCATCGATTAGCCTTGATTCACGAGTGTGACCATGAGAAGAACAACTCGCCCCGAACGTAGCCACGGTATAAGATGAGGTCAGCAATTGCCTTTGGCAGTAATAAGCACATAATGGTAAGGTCAAGATCATATTGCCATGTTTAGACCACATGGGCAGCGACTTGTCTCATAAACTGTAATGTGGTCGAGACTGTTCTCCGATCGCGCTGTTTGTTTAAGCCCGAGCCCGATGCTTCAGCTGCCAATTTCGCGTACATATTGCCTGGACCTAGCTTCTCTTAATTGATCTGTCTTGGTCCATAAGCCATCTCAAGCTTGCGATTCGTCTTGCCAATTGCCGTCACGGCGGGAACGAATTTTGGTGGAGACACTGGTCAGTGCTATGTTCTTGACTCAATCTCCAGCCTCCATGACATGTGTTAGTCTTTTCAACACGGGTAGCCCGGGAAAGAGCAATTTAAAGCAGTCTCATGGCTAAAATCACCGAACCTTGCTCCCTTCGCATACTACAAGTCCTGCGCCTCAGCCCTATAAAAAGGCCATAAAGAAGGGATCGTCCCATCTTTTGGGACAACCCGACGCAACGCGAGTCTGTTCAACGCAACGCTGTCTGTGCCCCCAAAACTCTCTGCGTAGAAGCTGACTCGGTATTTTGGATGTCCACAGTCCGACAGTGTCGGATGAACGCCAACTGCTCACGGCCCTGGCTGAACATGAGACGATCGCCCTGGGAATACGCTGTTGTGCCATGTATCTGCAACTAGTCAATTCGCATCCGGCGTTGGATTGATTGAACCCAATCTCTCGTGAACCTTAAAATGCCAGACAGAACAGTTCAGCTATGTGTCACCAGTGACCACGACTGGATATATAAAGTCCACTTGCCGGTGGGATGCAGGGTGAGGAAGGGACCAGAGGAAGTTAAATACTTTCACCGTCACCTTCTATCTACATCAATTATATTTCCGATAAGCTTAACATCATGCAGTTCACATCTACAACCTTCTTCCTTGCCGCAGCTGTTATCCTGCAGGGCGCCACAGCTCAATTTTGCACAGGACCCCCCGCAGACTGCAACTTCGAAGACGTGAGTATTATATGAGGTGTTTGTTCCGCTATTCTCATGATACAGGAATGCTAACGACTTTACTTGCAGTGCCGACTTACCTTTAAAGATCCGTGGGCGGACTGCAAAACGAAGGTACGAGTCTGGTCGTGTTTTACTAGAGTTCAAAACATTAGTCCAGCTTGGACGCTAACCTAGAGTTCCTAAGTGCACCCCCAACTCCGGTAGAGATGCTGCTGTGTCTTGCTGCTCTGGGGCTCTGTACTGTCCCGCTTAAGTTCACAAGGAGCCAATCGCATTCAACGACAGGAAGTCACAACTGAGCACATCCAACTTCATAGAAATTTCGTATACATTCAAATTATTCATTTTCTGACTCCGAAACGTGTACACTTAGATTGTAGTCTTTTTCACCGCCCAAATGACTGTCTTGTGTTGACTCTGTCAATGTCATATGGGTTACCATCATAAGACTTGCGGCGTGCAGACACGGCTGTGCCACCGCTCATAGTCCGAGGCCGATGTGTGTTCAAGCTTGCATATGTGGGCCCATCCGATGTCTCCTCGGTGTCAACCGCAGCCTCCGCAGAACTACTTTGCTCGGGTTCCTTTTCCTCTGAGGCAGATGAGTCTTCTTGACGAAGTCGGGCCATGAAAGCCTCGGACTCCGCAGCGAATTTGCAACGGGATCGAATCGCAGCTCCATACTTGTAGAACAGGAACGGGAACGGCACACACGCGAGTGCCAGGAATGCTGGGATCGAGGACGCCCAGTTGGTACCAAGGTCCGCGTACATGTATGACGTGAACAGAGGGAACGCAGCGCCGAAACAGCTACGAATAACTGAGTTGGCGGCAAGAACGGACGCCGCAAAGATCGTGTAGGCGTCGATGAGGTAGTTCATGATACTCAAGAAGAGTAGCACCATTCCGAAACCAAACGGAATTCCGGCTGCGATGCTGACGGCCCAGTGGATAGAAGTTTGGTTCGTCCAAGCGAACCAGAATAGGCCGATAGGAACAGCGACGCATCCGACCATTGCTGGCGGAAGTCGGGCTTCTGGTGGCGCATAGCCGTTGTTCTCTTCTTGGACGCGTTGATAGCGGCCGTTTGCCGGGATAGTATAGATGATGGCGAAAATCATACCAACCATTACGCCCAGGAATGCCAAGCCGCCGATTCCTTGTGACCAACCCCGTTCTTGTTGGTATACAATCGGGAAAGCTGCAAAAAGCATGTAGAGCGTTCCGTAGATGATAGCCATGTAAAGGCTGAGAAGGAAGACAATGGGCTCCCGAAACAGCAAAATCCAAGGACGAAGCAAAGCGTTTTTGAAAGACTCTCCGAGCTTGATTTTGCCCTGATCATGCTCCATCTTGCTCACATAACACTTTCCTGTCATCTTGGACAACTTTGCCGCTCTTTGTCGAAGCAAGTACGGGGCATAGGTCTCAGGAACGAGAGCAGCCCCTACAAGCCAAAGAGTCCCGGAGAAGGCGGCCAAGAATCCGAGAACCCAACGCCAGCCAGCGGCAGCCCCGAGAAAACCTCCTGCGATAGGGCCGATGACGGGTCCCAGGAAGGGCGCTGCTGCAAAGAGTGCCATCGCCAGACCTCTCTCAGCCGCCGGGAACATGTCTGCGATGACGCCGCCCGAGTTCGCAAGAGGTGATGAGCCGAAAGCACCAGCGAAGAAGCGTAGAATAATCAAAGTTCTGGCACTGTCCGCCCCAGCACAGCCAGCGTTGAACGCTGTCAACACCATATATGTGCCGAAGAAAAGGTATTGTCGTCCGAAGAGTTCACTCAATGGAGCCCACATCAGCGGTCCGATGGCGAAACCGAGCACGAAGAGCGAGACGCCAAGGGTAGCGACGATTTGCGAAATTCCAAACTCCTCGATAATCTCACGGATGCCTCCAGTGTATGCCGAGGAAAGTAGCGCCACTGCCAGTGTTGTAAGAGATACCATCATGGTGATGAACCACTTTTTCGGTCTGCTCCAAAACATGGGGTTTCGAGGGTCGTTGGGGATCCATTGGACCAGATATGGGTCTTGTTCTGTGCCAGAGCCGGCATACTTGTGGTTGAGGACCTCTGCTGTGACTCCAGCTTGGTCGGCAACCAAACGCCAATAGGGAAGTTTTGTCGGGGCAACGACCTCGCCGCCATCTTTTTCCGTCATCCTTGGGGTGTTCTCGAGTCGTCGGCCAGATCAGGGTGCAGATGCGCGAGACAGACAGCTGCGTGCTCGAGTCGCGATGGTGCCAAGAAGTGGCGAGAGAGAGAGGAAGAGAGAGAGAGCAAAGAGGTTGCTCAGAAAATCTTGCCGATGCCTGCAGCCATGGGAGGGATGTTGTACTTGAAGGGTCCAACGTTATGGCCAGGGGGACCAGCCCGATACGGCGACTGCATATATCGGCATACGGATGGGAAAGAGTGCCTGAATCCCGGATTACGCAGAAGCGTCATGTAGCACGAGACTTGCGCATGGCTTCTTCATAATTACTCTAGCGAAATCAGATCTAAATCTCCTGCTCGGAAGGGAGCGGACAAGATCGGTCTTAAATCCGGACTTGGTGGTCTCGGGGCCTGCATATGTACCTCGCTTTCGCCTGAGTTGTTACCTGACGCAGGTTTTAGATCCCCCATCTACAGCGCGTCCAGGTGACGACACCCATATTTCACCGACTCTGTTTCTGTCATTTATTGCCGGTCAAGGTGGTGTTGGTGGAGCCCGGTAGACAATGATTCACCTCCGTCGGTCTTAAGTCCGGACCCTAGCGCCCTTCTTAGGTGGTCCGGAAGGATAACTCCCGATTCTCGTGCATAACATGCTTATGCAGTGCATTATTCGACACATTCCCCAGTCTTTTCACTAATGTTGGCAATGGAACTTGGCTCTTCCGGTGCATAACCGTTCATAAAATACCGCCGGCTTTCATTAGCTCCCATGCTTGCCGTCATTCTCAACACTCTCCCCTTCTATTAGAAATGTGAACCGGCTTTCTGGAATCATTTGAGATCTGAAGCCCGCTCTACATCATGAGATCTCTAGTGCGACCCTAAGTTTTACCAATAAAGCTTTACCAACTTGCTCAGATCCCACGTGTTGTGAAGAATATCCGCACCACCAGCCGGAGCCGAAGTTTGTGGTTGTTCATCCGGTGACTTGTCCGTTCCCATCTTACACTTGTCCCCATAAACCTTCTTCCCCCGTCATACCGACCCCGACTGCCGGAGACGTCGTTGCACTGTTCTGGGTTTACATTGGCCCTGCAGGCCGGGATTCGGCAACTTTGGCAACCGTCTGATTAACCACATTGTTGGCAGCGTCGGAACATTCAGCCAGCACATTGCTCATGTTTGTCCAAACAGCTTGTTTTGCTTCGCTAGGCAAAGTTCATTTCCGTCGTGCCGCTCCCTATTTTAAATGTGTGGTATGTTGACCAACTTCTATTGACAATTGCAAAGTTGTCACGACTGCCTTTTGTGGCCATTCTGATGAGTCGTGAAACAACATCCTACGTGTATGATTACCTGTACTATGATTGAGAAGGTGCCTCTCGTTACAGACTTGTCACGATATCAGACGCAATTGCTGCTTAGCACTAGTGGTTCCACTTTTGCGAAAGACTTGAATGTGCAGCACTGTAGTTCGGTGTATATCGTTCGATCAGCAACAGACTCAACGACGCAGTTCACCAATCACTTGATCCACAACTTCGTTCATCATAAGCAAGAATTCAGACATATGCTATTGCGAGAATAATTCCCAAAATCCCAACAATACCCTGCTTAATCGAAGTCTCGTAATCTTACGAATGTGATAATAGCTGGCTCTTGTGTGAACAAGGGCCAGAACAAGCTGCATGCGCAATCCATGGATATTGTACGATGCATCGACGCTGCCAGTCAACAGCAATTTCATGCTCGACAATTAATCATTATCAAGTGCAAATTCATTAAAAGACTTTGACATCAAGGAAAGTTCCGAGTGAACTTCAAATAGCTCCTGACTCGAAGGCTTAGGTCCCGTCGAGTAGTTTTGCTGTAACTATTTGTGATATGATAGTACTCCCGCATTGAACACATAAAGGAATTTGGGACAGACGGTGTCTATTAGTCAATTCGATATGTTGCTGTCATCGTTGTTGTGAAATCTTTTGTTCGTCTAGCGACATTTTGATTCTAGAACTATCGCATGATTATCACATCATGGAACCCTGGCATTTAGGTCGCCATTATCACAGACATATACTTGGCCAGGCATCAAAGGAACTTTGGAATGGGACTTACGACTTTCCGTTTCCGTTTCCCTTCCCGGCCGTCGACAGAGGCGGATGAAACCGTAAGTGGATCCGGCACGCCCCGAGACCAAATCGGGTACCGCGGCACCAACTGGGCCTCCCCGGTGCATTGTTAGTGCTCACCAAACACTAAGTTTCTTACATAGGCGAGTCTTACCGGTACGAAAGTTCATCCGAATGCTGTCGGATGTCTTCATCGCGGTCGGCCATATATATTCGTCATTCATGCAATTCAATATGTGAAGTGTCCTTCGATCTAGTGATCTGTACATCGTGGAACCCAGTCTAGCAAGACCTTGCCTGCAACTACGCACCATCCAAAGCGAAATATTGAGGAGATGGCAGGATTCGCCATAGTCGCAGCCGTCCTGGCTGCTGTCGCTGTGTTCATTCGCATCATCTATCTTCGCCTCTTGCCCAAACCGATACCCGGGCTACCATGCCACCAAGACTCCACCGACCGAATTCTCGGCGATGCTCCCTATTTCATTGAGATCGATAATGCGGGCGGGTTCTGGCTGAAGTTCTTCACGGACTTGCTGTCAACGACTCAGACGCCAATCGCGCAATTCTTTCCCGGCCCCTTCGACAGGACGCATGTTGTGATTGCTGATTACCGAGAAGCCCGGGATCTGCTCTCGAAGAGGAGCAAGGATCTTAGTCGGGGATACACGAACAACATGATCTGGCAAGGCGTTATCCCGGAGCACTTCATCGCGATGGAAGACGCCCACCCTTCTTTCAAAGACGCCAAGTTCCTTACGAAAGATTTGATGACGCCGAGCTTTCTACACGGGGTAAGGGGTTCTGCCCTGTTGGTTCTCAAACTTGTTCAAAAAGGCGGCCCTAACAGACATGTAGGTGTCAGCGCCGGCTTCGTACAAGACGGTCCGAAAATTCATTGAACTGTGGAAAAGAAAGGCTGCTGCTGCTGAAGGCTTGCCTTTCGAAGCAGACGAAGACTTGGAGGCTTTCACTTACGACATCATGAACACTGCCGCCTTCGGTGTACCAGTGGAAGACAGCTACATCGCGGAACGGCTGCGGTCTGTGAAGCGGGGTCCGTCTGTTGAGATACCAAGAAAGGCTGGTTCTCAGGAGAGCGATGAGAAAGGATCTCTCAAAGTCGCCACATTTCTCCCTGTCAAACGGCCGGACCTCCTTTTTGCTCTTGAAACCTTGAACAAGAGAGTCACTGGCGCATTCCGCGCATTGATCCCCAGCCTCTTCTTTCTTTTCGACAACCTGCGGCCGACTATAAAACGGGCCTTCCGCTTGAAGAGGTCCATTCTTCAGGCGCACATCGACCGTTCGGTAGAGAAGCTGTCACGAAGCGACGGAGAAGAGGACTTCGCCTCGGCTGTAGACTATGTCGTTTCTCGCGAGAAGTTGGCAGCGGAAAACGCGGGGCGGAAGCCTGCTTTCGACTCCCTGCGCATGAGCGACATGCTTTGGGGATACCTCGTCGGCGGGCAAGACTCAACGCACAGCACGCTATGTTTCACGGCCAAGTACCTCGGAGCAAATCAGGACATCCAATCCAAGCTGCGCGAGAACTTACGGGCTGCCTACCCCGAAGTGGTAGCTGAGAAGCGAGAGCTGACCATTGACGAAATCGTCAAGACCCACGTCCCGTACCTAGACGCGTTCATCGAAGAAACTCTACGCCTGAGCAGTCCTGCTGGTGCCATCATGAGCTTTAGCCTTGGTCCAAGGGGCTGCTGGGGCAAGCGACTGGCGTATCTTGAGCTGAAGCTGATTATAACTTTATTGGTTTGGAACTTGGACTTTGGCCAGTTGCCCACCGAGATGGAAGATGATGGCCTGGTGGAAGGACTGTTTACGAAACCCAAATCATGTCTGGTCAAGTTGAAGAGTGCAGAAAGTACATGAATGTACCTCCAGAGAAGAACATCTCCTACTATATAGAATTTGAGTCGTCGTCATACACAATTCCGTCGTTCTCGACCGGTGGGATACCGATGGGATTCCACAACTACTACTTGTTTTGCGCATCAAAGTCTCACATGTCTGTATTAACCTGTGTCCTGATGCGGCCTCAAGAGTAGTCCGTCCGGAGCCGAGTGAAGGGCGGCTAAGTTCAATGCTGGACGCAGAAACCGGATACGACAGACAGGGGCAGTTCGTCTCATACCTTACGCGCGACGCACACGCCAGTTGCTGAGATTCAGGTGGTATTCATGACGGCCGCCGATCTGGCACCGTTGCCGAACATTTGTCACCGGCTTGCCGGTGGGATCGTGCATCTTAGTGATGCTCAGGCTCAGGTTTCGCACTGCGCGACCCAAACGAACTTGATGACATGACTGGAGGAAAGGCTTTTCCGGATCTCCATCCGTTCAGAAAGTGGCCCGTCGGAACTTGATGACTTTCCGTTCGCCGAATCTCACCAATCACGCCTCCGGGGTTAATGATGAGGTAGCTTTGCATCTTATACGCCGGGTCTTGCGACGCTCTCACGGACACTATTCTTCGATTTACGTGCCTATTAATCAGTCATTGTAACTTCAGGATCCTGGGAAGTGGGACAATATCCGCTGAATCAGCGGCATTGATCACACAGCTCGTAATACTTATGTCGTTCCCTTCGAAGCTCCGAACTACATGTTCCAATGATCAGATGCTGCCCACAATCTTTTCATTTGACGCCATCAGCTTCCACTTCAGAGTCTTGGGAGAGTAGACTCTCCGATAATCAATCATGAGTTCATCTGACACGGTGTTGTCCGTGAACGCTTTCATCGGAACCGTGCTCGCGACTTCGCTCCTTACTATCACCTTCGCGCTCCTGTCTTCAAGTAGGGGTCTGTCGAACTTCCCGCTAGTCGGAAAGGAAGCTGGAGGCTATGAGAAGAGACGCAAAATGTACTTTGCAATGGCCACCAAGCTTTATGAAGAAGGCTATCAGAAGGTTTCTTTCCCTACACAGGTCGTGAGAGATCGTTGGACTAACCTCAAATCTAAAGTTCAAGTCGTCAATCTGGCGTATCACAGGTGCTGATGGTAAGTACCAACAACTTCTCGACGTTCGGTACTACCATAGCTGACACCATTATAGGCGACATCGTCATGATACCGCTTCACCATTGCGATGATCTCCGAAAAATGCCTGACGACACCGTAAACAACGTTCCTCTTTTGGAAGCGGTTCGTAGAGCCACCAGGAACTCCTTTACACGGGTTATACTAATTCTTCTCCAGCTGTGCGAAACGAAATGGACAGATTATCACCCAATAAACCCCCTTTTACTCAACGTCATCAAGTCGAACCTCACTCCGAGCTTGGCCAAAGTCGCCATGACACTCTCAGGCCACATCCAACGCACGGTTTTGGATTCGCTTGATCCTTGTACCGAATGGACGGAAGTGGTATTGTACGAAAAGCTGCTCAACATGGTAGCTATCATATCCGGCCGCATCTTCATCGGCCCTGAGCTTTGCCACAAGAAAGAATACCTGGAGGCCAGTACCATGTTCGTCATCGACCTCTTTACAGCAGCGGCCAAGATCAAACGGTGGCCAAAGTTCTTGCGCTTCATCGGCAAGCATTATGTTCCCGAGATCAAGAAGTTGGCCGATCACAGGCGTCGTGCAGCCCAGGTCCTGGTTCCGGTCATCGAGGAGCGGAAGAAGTTGAACACGGAAGGCGTCGAAGCACCAGAGGACATGCTGCAATGGTTCATCGCCAAATCTGGCAAGTTCGGCATGGACAGCAATCAGCAACTCGCCGAGACGCAGCTTAGCTTGAGCGTCGTCGCCATCCACACCACGACAATGGCAGCCACCCATACGTAAGGCCTTCCAGTCCAGCCAACGGTCGATGAACTCTATGAGGCTGACTATATCAAAGTTTGTATGACATAGCAGCACGCTGTCCCGATATCATACCCGCCCTCCGGAACGAGATCAAGTCCGTACTCGCCGCGAACGGGAACGAATGGACAACCGCCACCCTGTTCCAGATGAAGCTCCTTGACTCCGTCATGCGCGAGTCCCAAAGATTCAATCCCGCCAGCTTGATTAGCTTCCTACGAACAATCACGAAACCAGTGACGCTCAAAGACGGCACCACCCTCCCCACCGGTACCAACATCGCTGTGCCCATGGTCGGTCCGCTACAGGATGATTCTCACTACGCCGACCCGAACCTATTCGATCCCTACCGCTTCGTATCCATCCGCGACGACATGCGCAGTGATCCGTTGCAGTACTCCAACAAGGAACAGTATCAATTCGTATCTTCGACCAAGGAGAACATGGCCTTTGGTTTCGGTCGTCATGCGTGCCCGGGACGATTCTTCGCTGCCACCGAGATCAAGATGCTCCTCGCAAGACTTCTACTTGAGTATGACATCCGAATGCCAGACGGGGTGCAGCACCGGTACGAAAACATCGTAAGAGGTGACATGATCGAACCGGATCATACGAAGACAATGATGGTAAGGAAAGTCGCCACAACAAAAGAGTGAGGTAAACGTCTCGGGGACAGGCTGTGTTCGCGTGCTGGTGGGGTTTGCTTCGGGTGGGCATCAATCTTGCGGTCATGACGACAGGGTTATACCGTGTGTGCGTCTAGGTTGAGGGACTAACACGTCTCACAATATCGAAGCTTCTTTCGTGTTGAGTTTATGTCTGTGTTGAGTGACGATAATAATAAACTACTTGAAGGCAAGCGGCTTAGTGCATGCGCCGACCAGGCGCTATTCAAGACTATCATACCTCATACTGCAATACATCGCCGACGAGGACATCGAAGATGGAAAGGACTGATGTTTGCCAGATCGGAAACTGTAACCATGCATTCTTGCTTCTTCTCGTTACACTTCTGAAACTTCTAGTTCTTCAGAAGTCGTTGGCGGCAGTCGCAATCACTTACTCCGTCAACCCATTCAATCCTTGCTCCTCATTCGTCACTCCCGGCGGATTGGTGAACGCCAAGGGCAACAGAGACGACAGCATAGGCGGTAAGAAGGAACTCAGCTTGTCGTTCAAAGTCAACCAAAGAAGTTGCAGGAAGGTTTTGGGCTTTCTCCTGATCACACGGTTCTCGCCGTCAGAGGCACGGCGATAGGGGGAGTTACCAGGAGTCTGCCAAGGGGCTTCTATTGCTTTTTGGTCTGCCTTCTTTTGAGAATTGGCGTTCATGGAGCCTGCAATGGTTCTGCGCTGGTGAGGTGTTCATGGGGGATGTCTTCGTCGACTCCAAGGCTTACATTGACATCGGTTTGCAAGCCCAGTGTAAGACCCTTCAAGCTACGAAAGGCGAGTAGGGATCTCGAATTGCGGTTCTTGATCAACCGATGGAGTTGAGACTGGAAGAAGGCGAACTTGCTGCCAGAAGCATTGCTGTCGTCGTTGAGTTTCTCAGTGGACGGCGATGCCGTGAATGTGCTCTCTCGATTATGAGGCGTCGAGCAGATAGGGGACAAGTGGGCGTCCTCTGCCGCCGCGGTGCTTTCAGGACACGGTGGAGGTAAAAGTCTGTGAATTGGGAAATCTTGGGAATACGGCACAATAAAAGAGTGTAAGAGGTTGCAACTGACGGACTGTGGCTTTTGGAGATACCTCCTCGGTTGAGAAAGTAGGTTGTGTTACATATCAACAAATGTCTCTTGCCAATAACAATTAGGACATAGACTCGGGATAGAGGCTCTCTGGTCGGACTTGGCAATCAGTCGGTGTTGGATGGCTTGCCAAGATCAGACGGCGGAGTGTGCCGTGATGCACATAGAAATTGCAGAAAGCCAAGATAATCAGCAAGTGGGTAGCGGCCGAATAGAGAAAAGGATACGTATGCACCACAACAAGATCTTGTTTCTGTTTACCCCTGCTATCTCTAGGATACCTTAATCAACGTATGGCAGTTGCTACATTCACCGCACACCTCTCCACACCCAGTTGCTACGTTGTGTGCAGACATTGGCCATCAATCTCCCCCAATAGTGCGCCGTACTGCTGGCATTCGCTTGGTTCGAAGCGGACCCTGTGAACGCGACAGGCACGCACAGTCCTTAAAGCCACTGCAGCCCGTTGCACTGCCCTGGTGGATCGCAAAGCTTAGGTGAACATCAATAACCACCACCACGACCTTCACCACTTACACCGACGAAAACACCGCAAACTACGAGACGCTCACAGCAAGACCGGAAGAGCCATTGCACGCCCCATGGCTAGACGCTATCCTCTCCCGAGGAATTGGAGGGTAAGATCCGGGATCAATGCCCTTTTGCAAGCTGACATCAACTGATTGCGAGATCGTAGGCTCGCATGCCCAACGGCCAGCATCCTCCTCCTCGTGTCATTTTCGTGAAACCGGAACACCCAGGCACGGATTATTCATCTTCATCCCAGCACAACTCCCGAAAGGAAGGAACCCGTGATGAATCCTCCGATCCAGGTTGGAAAGAAACTTTTTTCAAGGTCGTCGAGGGCAGTGCAACCGCGTTCGGCTCAATCACTGTGCTTGGGTTGGCGGGATATTCCTACCACACCTACTACAAGTACCTCGTGCTGCAAAAGATGGAGAACGCATTCAGTGCCGGCTTTTCCACTCCTGAGCTCATAGCGCTCGCGCGACATGCGGTTCCTTCTAAGCTCCAACTGGAAGCAGCTCTGCACGAAAATGAACTCGGCCACCACGAATGGATCCCAAGGACCGAACAGCCTCTCGTCGACGCCATCTTGGATGGAAGTCTCCAGGGGCGTTACCATCTCATCACAGGGGAAAGGGGCTCCGGAAAAACATCCATGATTCTCAAAGCAATGAGGCGAGTCCACGGTGACGGGATCGCCATGCTGGAAGCTCACGGCGATCCAGAAATCTTCCGCCTCCGCCTCGGCAAAGCCCTCGACTATGAGTTCCACGAGGACTACGTTGGAAGCTTGTTCAACTTCAAGGGCCCCCGTGACTCAACAGCCACTCTTGACATCGAAAGAGCGTTCAACAAAATGGAAAAGGTCGCTTTGACCAGGCGGGCGAGAACCGGCAAGCCTCTCATCCTCGTCATCAACCGCGTCCATCTGTTGCGAGAAGACGACCATGGCCGCAACCTGCTTGAGCTCATCCAGCAGCGAGCCGAGCTCTGGGCCGCCAGTCGCCTGGTTACAGTGGTACTTACAAGCGACGATCACAGCATCACAGAACGCCTGAGGTGGCAGGCAACGCGCTTGAGCGTAGCAGATATCCACGACATCCCCCGCGCTCCCGCCCTGGCCTCCCTCAAAGACTTCCGAGCAAAGGTCTTCAAGGAGGCCGTGCCGCAGAACATCCTAGACCATATCTACAACAGAGTCGGCGGGCGCGTCGGTTTCCTCGACAACGTGGCACGGTCCGAGGACATGCTCCACGCCTGCGACCTCATCTGCGAGAGGGAGAAGCGCTGGCTGCTCGGGCAGTGCTGGATCCTGGGCGGCGACATTGACGACAACGCCGAGGACCAGCAGGACTTCTCGGCCGCTGCGATGATGCTGGCCAAAGCTCTTGTTGAGAAGGAGAAGGACATGGTTCGGGAGGGCATCACCGACGGCCGGCTTCCAGAGATACCCCTCCACGAGGTGAGGCAGCTCATGACCAGGCCGGACCTGATTCAGCGACACGACCACGTCAACATCTTCTCCATTGACTCCAACTCAATTGTTCGAGCCGACTCGGTGCCCATGCAAAATGCATTCCGTGAGATCTGCGCGCAGGAGGGCTTTGAGGAGCACCTTCAGGCCACGTTGGACCGGTTGGACGAGCTGGAAAGCCTGGGAAGGACGAGAGAGATCAAGATGAAGGATCTCGTCAACGACGGGGAATTCCAGGCGCTTGTCCGCCAGGCCGGGGGTAATAGGGAGCCTTTAGTGATCAGTGTAAAGGCCGCTTCTGCAGAAAGCGGCGGCGAATGATCACTACCAGGCTTGTTCTCAACTGGACAAGCCGAGGCATGACATTTCAAATCAAATACCTTGAATACCTCGAGATTTGACTTTGTGCAGAAAACCAATGTCGCGTGCTGACTGAAACCGCAGAGAATCACCAGGTGAATCGTTATACGGGAAGAAGAGATCCAACGTGACCGATGTGACTGCACAGAACTTGAAACGACAATGTTGAACAAATAAACTCAATTGTAACCATTCTATCGTGTTAACACCTCTAAACCCGCGATGAATATGACTGCAAACAAGGGGGGAATCAATCTGAGCTTTAGGGTATCAGTGTGACAAACGGACGACGCAACCCATCCTGGCCTCCCAATTCAACCTTTAGCCGTAGTCCGGTGATACGCCAATGATGTGGTGGTGGTTTGATAATTTCCCCCGCTAGTCTAGACAATTGAACAAGTAAAAGACGGCGCTGAGCGCTCTAGAGTCTTTACAAAAGGAAATACAGCCCTGTCTCAGGCGGGGCCAGACCATGTCCATACTCGACACTCCATTGAAGCTTACTAGGCTTCAACCATCAACTGCTCTCCCTCCTCCAACAACTCTGTAACCTTTCTCAAATTGCCAATGAGACTCTTTCCGAGACCGACCAGGAGCAGCTTCTCGGCGTTGGCCGGCAGGCCGAGGTACGTAGGCGGCTCGCGCTCAGGCAACTTGTGGATCCACGCCATGAAGTCCGGCAGGGAGGTGCCCGATGGCACCTCGAGGCCGGTCTCCTGGCCCTCTGCGCTTTCGACGAGCTTGTGTCCGACATCGTAGGCGGACGGTGTCAAGAACGAGTGGACGAGCTGGTTCAGCTGCTTGAAATCGCCCTCATTGTCAATCTTGCCACCGTAGGTCTCCGTGACGAGGTACCGGATCATCTCCCAGGGAATGCTCTGAGGAGCAATGTTTGTGCGGTTACCAGCGGCGTTTTCGATCCAGGTGTCAATGATGAATGCGGAGCATTCGTACTAAAGCATGTTAGCGTTATCCTGGAAAATTCAGTTATGAACAAAACTTACATCGCTGTCATTGAACTCCCAGAAACCCTTCCAACCCAAGCTGGGTGCATAACGAAGACGCTCCTGAACAACTGCGTGCAAGAAGGCGAGCAGCAGGTAAAGTCTGGTGCGTTCGACGGGGGCCTTGGCAGACCTGGTTGATAGAGAGGACATGGAGTCCTTCATGTTGGCACGGACACCAGCAGGTTGCTCGTACATGAGTACTCTCGAGGCGCGCAGTAGGTTGACGGGAATCTTGGGACTCGATTCCATGGAAAGGAAGAGGCGGAAGTCGGAGTGAGGGTTGAGCGATTCCATACGCTTCTCGAGACTCTGCAGCCATGTAGGTGCCAAATGGACGTTCTTGACCAAGACCCAGTTGCCGAGCTGTGCGGCATTGCTGACGGCCTTATCGGCGGTTGCCAGACCTTCGTTGGAACCCATGGCAATGTTGGTGCACTTGACGCGCATTCTCTCGACGAGGTTGTCGACCTTGTAACTGGCGTCGAAACCAGGGCTGGAGACCAAGGAGATGGGTCGCGTCGCAGGCACCTGGGTGACAGTTTCCTTGAGATCTTCGACAACATCGAAGATGTCGGCACCGAAGACAAGGGCGGCGAAGCGCTCTGCAGCAGGCACGAACCTGTCGAGGCGGAAGAGCTTGACAAGAAGCAGAGATTGCAAGGCCTGATCGAAAGGCTCTACATTGTCGTCCCAGATCTTAGGCACGAAGTTCTCGGCCAGTTCCTCGGAGAAGAACTTCTCCCATTGCTCATTAGTAATGTGCTCCAGCTTGTCCTTGAGCACGCTCATGCGGCCAGCACGGGCACAAGCTTCATCTCTCGCCTCCATGTCGGTTGAAAGATCCTTGCCCTCCACACGATCGTCCAGGATAACGTCAATCAAGGTCTTATCCATCTTATATGGCGATGCCTGGGCAAGCAGCATGGCCAGCGTGATTCGGTCCTTCTGAAGCAGGCCGAGCGCAGTCCGCTTGAACGTGGTGACGAAAAGATCCTTGACGATGATGTCTCGCCGAATGTTGTGGTTGGTCTCGTTGGCGAGGTTCTTGTTGCCATGAAGAACCGAGTGGAAAATGTCGAGGAAGTACTGGAGTGAGAACTGATAGAAGTGGTTGAGGTAGTGCAGCTGCTCCAGCACGGCGAACACAGTACTGCAAGAGCGGGCAATGATGCTGTACTGCTGAGTGATTTCCTCCACCTCGGCCATGACACCCTCCGTATTGCTCATCTTGTCGGAGATCTCCGCTGCTTCTGTCTTCAGAGTCTCCAAGGTCTCAATGACATTGTCATCGTCGAGAATATTGCCGCGAGACTCGTTGAGGGCTTGCAGAAGACGCTTCTCCAACTGCCTGAGATGGATCTTGAACTCACCCTGAAGCTTGATGAGGTTGGATCGGCGCTCATCGACATCAGGTCTCTCCGACTTGAGCACATCGTTAAGTGACTGAGTCTGGAGACTGCTCTGCGTGACGGTAAAGTTAACGAAGGTAGTACGAGAGCAAATATCGGGAGCAAAGGTGGCAGATGGGTCGCGAGTCGACAGGTAGATCTTGAACGAAGGCGAGAAGTCAATCTGCTGCTTGCCAAGCTGGATGAGAACACGTCCACCAGTCTTTTGGTATTCCTTGTTCAAGACCTGGTTGAGAATGGGATCCAGGTATTCAGCATCTTGAATAAGAATAGGGTTACCGAAACGCAGCGAACTCTCAAGTTGCTTAGTAAAGGAATCGTCCAAGAAACTGGTGACAGTGAGTCGGCGGTCCTTGCTCTCCTTCTGCAGGAACTCGGTGACTCTGCCAGAAGGATCGATGATGAGAGGGTAACGGTTGAACCGCTTGAGAATAATGGCGTTCTCCGTGCAAAGATCGTCCACAGGCAAGCTGTTCTCCTGCCAGGTCAAGCGCTCATCAGCGGTCGATAGGTACTCGGTGACCGGGTTGTGCGGCTTGAATTGGATGCCCGAGAGTTGAAGCTGGTGAAGCCAGTCGTCCATCATTGACTTTCGGAAAGTCTGATCGTAGAGACCGCTGTAAGCCAGGAAAGCGGCGGCAACAAGGACATCGCCAACGAGGGTGCTGATTTGAGTCTCGAAAGACTTGCTTCCCTCCTCCCAACGAACCCTCTCCGACGAAAGACTGTCGAGCAGCTTGACACTTCTGTCGACCTTGAACTGAACCTTGGACATCTCCGACTTGATGGCCTGCGTCTCGCTAATGAGCGCGGCGTACTCCGTCTTGTACTGGGCGATGCTGGACTCGAGGGTGTTGATGGTGTTCTCAACAGCCTTGGCCTCTGCCTTGGTTTGCAGAGCTTGCTCCTCAAGCTGATCCACCTCTTCTCTGAGAGGGCCGACACGGTCCAGAATGTCAGAGTACGAAACTTGTGCTTCAACCCACTGCACGAGAGGGCCGCAAGCCTTTGAGGCACGATTGACCTTGTCGAAAGTGAACTCCGGGTTGGACAAGAAATCCTTGCGCATCTTGAGACGAAGAGGCTTCGTCATGTTCTTCTCGTTGTCGAAGTTGACGATGCTGGCAATGAAATCGTCGCGACGAATCACACCCTGGATCATCTTCCAGTCGTTGACCTTGTGACCGAGCAGGGCACAGACAGACTCGAGTGCAAGTCTGACGCCCTGGGGAGGGTTACCCATGGATCGAACCTCGGTGAGGTGCTGGCGCTTGATGTTGCTAACACTGGCCCTGGCCTCCTCAACCGCGGGTTCGGCCCTTGCGAGATCGTCCAAGACGACCTTCTTTCGCGACGCAACTTCAGCCTCTTGCTTCTCCAAAGCCACCTGGATCTCCAAGGAAGTGTTCTTTCTCTGCTCAGCCTCTCTCTGATCGGCAACCATACGCTGCAGCTTCTCGTTGGCCTCGGCGTCCTTCTTCTCAAGTTGCGTCTTCTTCTCGGCAAGGCTGACCCTGAGGTCGCGAACCTTGTCGACAGTGTCTCTGAGCTTCTCGAGACCAACGTTAAGATGGCGCTGCTGCTCTTCCAAGTCCTCTCGCTTCTCATTGTAAAGCTTGACATACTGGGCGACAAAGTCCAGGAAATGTCTGGGCGTGAGGAAAGTGACCTTGCCTTGCTGCTTAAGCAGCTTTGCGTTGAAGCGCTGGAGTGAGTAGTGGATGTAAACCATAGAGTTGACAATGGTCTCGCGATGCGTGGGAGGCAATTGAAGAGCACGGTAGGCCACTGGAATGGTATCTGGCGCCTGGAAGTTGGGGCGGTCCAGATCCATGGAGGTGGTGAGCTCGTGGCCGACTTGGAAGAGGGCCTGATCTGACCAGTCACCGAACCAGTTGAGCACGCAACGGTTGAACAAGGCAGGACTGGTTGCAGCCTTGGAGCCTAGGCCGTCCTCTGGCGGGTTCATGGTGAACACAACGTGCAGGTTCTTGACAATCTGTTGGGTGAACCACTTGTAGAGTTCTTCAGGCGAGTCAAGGTGCAGGTTCTGTCGCTGAGCACCTTCCTTGCAAGCTGTCATGAGGGCAGCGAACTCATCGCCCTCAAAGAGACCAGGGACTTCGGCGTTGGCAAGCAGAGTATTCATTCTCTCAAGGAAACCAGAGTCAAGAACGTTTGATTCGTCCATGATGAAGCAAATCTTCTCGCCCTTGCAGCCGCAACGCCGGAGAACATCACGGAGATCGTCGTCAAAGTCCTCAGCAGAGTACTTGCCATGCACCTTGATCTGGAAGACCTTGAGGCCGTTCATCCAAGCCACGAAACGAGAAAGAGTAGTCTTTCCACTTCCACTGACACCGATGAGAATGAGATGACCCTGAGGCTGTCTGAAGACACGATCGATGCGAAGGACGTGCTCCAAGACATCGTTGAACAGGATAAGCGGCACGTCAACCTCTTCTTCGCAGAAAGTCTTGAGTCTGGCCTTGACAAAGTCACGAAGTTGCTCTCGGTCAACGGGGACGTAGTTCTTCGAGAGCCAATTGGAGAAGAGAATGGGCCCACCAAGAGCCTTCTGGTCGTCAACAGTAGGGAATAGATCAAGAGCGATGCGTCGCACGGCGTCGTCGGTCCACTGTCGCTCGTCCTCAGCAACGAGTCGATCTTGGAATAGGCGAAGAGCCTCGTGTGCCCAGATACGGACGAGTCCCTCGATAGAAAGTGTCTCCAGTGGTCGAATTGCCTCGTAAATACCTCTGACCCATCTTGTCAACTCACGAGGACTGTATACGTAGTGAGGTTGGATCTTGGGCGTAAAGCGTTTCTGGGATTCCAGGTAGAACTTAACCATTGCTTGCGTGAGTGGCTCAGAGTAGCCGCGAAGCGCCGGGATGATCTTGAGGACGGCAGAGTTGAAAGTGCCGTAGATCTGAAGTAGTGAAAGTTCTCCAGGATAATCAACCATGATAAGAGGGGCATGGCGGAGGAATCTGGCGCCCAAGGGAGTACGACCGGCGTCGGTGGGAGGGTTACAAGCACCGACGAATTGGATGCGGTCAAGCGTGACCCATGACTTGTCCGATGTCCTCCAAAAGCCGTTGTGCTCAACAAGCTGGCGGAGGAAGGAGATGGCTCTCTGAGTTCCGTACTTGTCGGGGGCAGGCAAGTTGATTTCATCGCAAAAGATGACGAGCCATCTGCCAATTTGAGTGGGCGAGAGCATGACTCCGTTCAAGGTCTTCTTATACTCGCAGTATTGCTCGAAGGTCTTGATCAAGAGATCGGGGGTGGTGGCGCTGGAGAAATTGAGGCCGACAACCTCCATGTTGGGGAGCTTGCGGAGAGCGCTGAATAGCGTCATAGTCTTACCCGAACCGGGAGGACCGCAAAGCAGCAATGGCTTATGGTCAGCCAGCCAAGAGTAGAGAACATCCTCGTGACGTATGGTGTCGAGCGTAGGAATGACAACGTCGGTCTGGGTGATGGAGTGGGTGTTGACCTCGATGCTTGGTACTTGGTTCTGCCAAGGGGACCATTCCGCCTTGGGCAGGGTGACGTCGAAGTCAATAAGTGAGCTGGAGCCATCCAGAGGGGGGTTGCCGAAGCTGGCGAGGCCGCCGACAACATCCCCAAACGACTTTCTGTCGTTGAGAGGGCAGTCACCAGTCAGAGCCCAGACAAGAGCAAGAAGGAGCTTCTTGGAGACGAAGGCCTCGATCTGCTCGGGGTCCAAGGGGAAGTCGGAGTGTTGCGCGTTGTACTCAATCATATCACGAACAGCCTTGTTCAACAGAGAGAATAGCGTGTTGAGAACACGAGCAACAGTGAAGTCCATGATGTGGTTGAAGCCCTCGGCTTCCTTGAGCGCCTGGATGAGGAAGTCCTCCCCGCCGAGGTAAGCCTTGAGCAGGTCGGCAACCTGTTCTTGAACAGCCAGAGCCTTTGCAGGGCTTTGTCCTGCGCCGACGCTGTCTTCGTCGAGGTCCTCAAATGGCTTGGAGCGCAATGTCTCGAGATAATGGTCGAGCATCATGATGGGTGACACGGTATCCTCACTGAACCAGACCATACCGCAACGAGAGACAGTGGCAAGAGTGGCGTACTTGAGAGTCTCAACTTCGAACATGATGCGGACGTTGGAAGGCAAGTTGAGACGCTCACCATTGGGCAGCGTAAGAAGCTTGTTGTCGTCCAGAACACTGTTCAAGTTCTCAACCCACTCAGGATCGACGTCACCATCAAAAACAATCCAGTGACGCTTCGAGTCCTCGCCTCTGAGGTTGTCAACGATCTTTCGAAGGATGCTGGTGAACAGACCATCTGTCCACTCGCGCGTGGTAGAATCGAGGTTACCGTACAGAGCCTCCTTGGACATGACCTTGGAATCGATGACATGCTGCACGCCCTCAACACCCTCGACCTTCTGGAGCGCATCGAGCAGAAGGGTCCAGGCCGCGGATTTGCCAGTACCAGAGTTACCCACCATCATTACACCGTGGTGGATCTTCTGGATCTGGTACAATTGAAGGACCTTGGTCATCCAGGTATCGTTGACAACCAGCTGTCTCTCGGCAGCGAGTGTTCTGATAGCCTCCTCCAGTTTCTCTAAGTTGGCGGGAACATACTTGATGCCAGGGAAGCAAGTCTCCTCGACCTCTGTGAGGATCTCGACATCGCTTTTGATCAACTTCGGAGCAATGGTTTCCCGAATACTCTGCACGATGATCTCTGGCTCAACAACCTCTTCAGCGCCGATGCTGCCGTCACTAGCTGCCAGTCGCGCACGCTTCAAGCCACCAGAGCTAACAAGAACACTCTTCAAGGCACGAAGACCGAAATCGTAATGAGCCTGCTTCGACAATTTAGCAGAGCACTGGTCGAAGAACGGCACAGTTTGCTTGGACAGCTGCTTGGCCTGGTTGAAACCCTGAGAGTAGAGCATAACTTCGGAGATGAGCTCCTTATCGGGCTTGGACATGGCGACACTGCGGAAGAGCCTCTTCAAGTTGTCGGGGAGGTTGGAACGACCGGCGTAGCCAGGATTCATGGTGATGAAGATACCAGTATTGGCGTTAACGTGGAGCTGACGTCCAACCAGCTCAATCTGAGACTTTTCGTCTTCGGCGCCCTGCTTCAGACCAAGCTGAATGTTCTGGATTTGCTGAGAAACAGCAGACAAGATTCTCTCTTCAAGACGGTTGAATTCGTCGAAACAACCCCAAGCACCGACTTGGCAAATACCGAGGAAGATACGACCCATGGCCTGGAAATCAAAGGTGTCGTCACAGCAGAAGACCAACGTGAAGCGACCCAGTTGGAGACCGAGAGCCTTGACTGATTCCGTTTTACCAGTACCGGCGGGTCCGTAGGGCGATCCACCGAGACGCTGGCAGAGGGCTTGGGTGAGGGTGAGGAAGCAGCGGTCGGTGAGGGGCGTTCTGACCAGGCGATCCGGAACTCCAAGATATTCGAAACCGTAGCTGAGCTTAGCGTTGGCCATCTTAATCTGAAGGCGCTGCTGGAAGTCACCATCAGAGGCGTAGTGGTAACGCATCTGGAGCAGCCAAAAGTAGTGAGTCGGCGCCGTTGCATTGAGGTTGATGAGCTTCTCAATGGCGTCACGCTGGTGAACGCACTCAGTGATAAGTTGCTCACACTTCTTGCGCTGGATAACCTCAAGATCGCCAAGAACGGTGTCGGCCAGGAGACGGAGCACTTGTACTTCACGCTCATAGAGTGACTGCAGCGTCTTGCCGCCGTCCATGAGTGACTTTTCCACAACGGTAGTCCAGACGACCTGGGTGGCCAGAACGACGATTTGACTGGGGAAAGCCTCCATGAATTCGTTCATCGCAGACAACTCGATCTTCTCAGATTCGAAGATAGGAGTGTAGTGCTCAACAGCTTCCGCCAGGAGCTCTGCGAGAGTGTTTTTCATGCCGCTTTCCAGGAGAGCCAGCCAGTCGTTGATCTTGGGCGTTTTGGCCAGAGAAATCTCCTTCTTGAGACGCACCGCCTCGCCCTCCTTAGACGTGAAACCAGAGATAATAGTCTCGTCGTCCATGATCAGTCCTGAGAGACCAGCGAACATCTTCTTGAAATGCTTAGCAATACGGAGAGTGTCATTGCTGTTACCGATCATTTCCAAGAGGTCTTCATCACCAACGAAGTAGAATCTGGGGAATGAGACACGCTCTTTCTCGAGATACTCACCAAGAGCCTTTTGGATCTTGTTGAGCAACTCTGCGAGTCTCTCGAGAGACTTCTGGACGTTGGGAATTTGAAGCACGTCGAGGACATACGGCTGCTTGTAGACCTTCTTCATGACGGCGGAGAACTCGCTGTTGATGTTCTGGAATCTGGAGGACTCCACAGGCAACAAGTGCTTGATATCGGCGTTGCCAGTGAACACTCCCTCAAGGTACACCCACTGTCTTTGAACGTCAATCCAGACATCAAAGAGAACGTGGACTCTGTTGAGCTTGTCTTCCCAGGAGTTTGCCTCTTCCTCGAATTCCTTGTAGTAAGGAGAGTGCTTCATAGCCTGGAGCGAGTTCAAGTTCTCACTGCACTTGGCGAACAGGTCGTCCCAGCCGCGGATGAGACGGCACTTATTCTGGTAATTGACGAGCTCCAGTCCATAGTTGGACCACGTCTCGCGAACTTGCTTCAGGAACTCCTCCAGGGCCATCTCACCCTGAGCTTGGGTGATGATGTCTCTGACAATGACCTCTGTGGCGACCAGGTTGAGATCCCAGACATCACCGAGGGTCATGGAGACTGGCGAGTATCGCTTGCCAGGCTTGATCTGCTTGTAAATCTTGGTCCAGTGGCGGTCTCGGATAGCTTCAGACTTGAGATCTGAAAGCAAAGAGTTGACCTTGAGGAGTCCGCGAAGGATGGTCTGGACGTGTTCGAAGGCAGCGTACTGACGCATGCGACTAGGCATCTGCTTCGTACTCTTGATGAGATCATCAATCTTGGAGCGAATCTTTCTGGGCTGGACGGCTGTCCACAAAATCTCTCTCGTCTCGTTGAGACTGGCCCAGATGGTGGACAGGTTAGACCAGACGGACTGGAAGTCCTGGACCTCCTCAAGGATGGTACCCAGAGAGGTATCGGCGCTGGCAGGGATGTCGAGAGCCTCCTTGGCCTTGGCAACCATCTCGAAGTCTGTCTGCAACTTGGAGATCTTGCTCTCGAAGGTGGTGAGAGTGGCAGAGGCAATGTCAGGCTGGATGGTTCCAGAAACTGGCTTCTCGTCATTCCATTGCACGGCGATCTCGGCAATCCGATCGTTGACAATCTTGTCCTCAGCAATGATCTTGGATCTGAGGGCATCGGTCTGGTCCTGGACAATCTTAGACTTCTTGTCCAAGATCTCGGTCAAGGATTCCCAAGAACTGTCAATCTGCTCAATGTGGAGCCAGTCGTTGGGGAACTGGTAGCGTTGTCGCACGAGAGTCGACTGTCCTTGCCTGAACATATCAATCTCGGGTGCCCAGAGCTTGACATTGCGCCTGCAAGCCTGCACGACAGTGATGAATTGGACGGCGGTGGCCGTGGAAGAGGCATCGAGACCCTGGCCCTCGAGATCGCGGCGGGCCTTCTCGATGTCGGCGTGGACCTCGCGCATGCGGTTGCCGAGCCTGCTTGCGAACTTCATCAAGATCTCATGCTGCCACTGGTCGTACTTGGCGTTGACCTTGGTCTGCACCTGGTCATAGTCAATGGTGGTGTGGCCAAACTGCCTGCTGACCTCCTGAGTGTCAAAAGTCTGACGGGTCTTGCGAATCTCTTGGAGAAGTTGCAGCCATCGAGCGAGCTGGTCGCCAAGAGCCTCATACACCTGCTCAGATTGGAGATCCCACAGGGACTGGAACTGAAGCCACTTGTCGACGTACGTGCTGATCTCTGTAATCTTCTTCTCTACGGAAACGTAGACGCGACTGAGCAAGTCGGTGCACTCGCCAGGCAGGTCGTCGAAACGGGGCTCGTCCAGTGTTGTAGTGGTAAGGGTCATCTGATAACGCGTAGCCTTGATCTTCTTCAGGTTGCAGACAATTCCTAGCCATTCATGCAATTGTACAAACCAGCTCGAGCGGGCATACTCCAGAGGAGGATCCAGGTAGATCACTTGGTTCCGCATGGATAGCTCATGTACTAAGCGCTTGATCGTTGGACCTTCAGGGGTTGGCACCTCGCCGTTTTCGTTAATTTGCTTGCGGCGGCCGTCGTCAAGATACTCGTCCTCGAAGGCTTGAATCCAGGCAAAAATGGCGTCTTGCAGACGAGCCAAAAGCACGTCCTTGAGCTTCTGGTTCATGTTCTCAACCCAGTAGGGAAGGTTGACATATTGCTCCAGGTTCAGCTGGTCAACAGCTGTCTGAATGATCTCCAAACGCGAGGTGAAGGCGTCCGCTTCGTAGGGACAGGTGTTGAGCTCGAGAAGAGCCTTCTCCACGGTGGCATGGATCGAGGCCAGGGAGGCAGTCTTGGCCTGAAGCAAAGACACGGCCGCGGCAAACTCGCGGATGAACAGACTGTGCTTGCTTTCTGATGGCTTTGACAAACCGAACTCAGAGACAGACGGCAGATTGGCATTATTCTTGGTAGAGAAGAAAATCTCATGCGAGTTGACGAACGACTCCCATCGGAGGGGAACACCCCTGGCCACAAGCGCGTAGACGTCGTTCCTGTATCCATATACGAGAACCGCTTCCTCGCCCATCTCAGAGATTTGGCGCATTGTTTGCGAGAAGGTACGAACACTCTCCATAAGGCTGACGGCGAAGGGGTACACGCGCTTGGCATCCTTGGACACGTTGTTGATGGAGTGAGGCACAGCATAGTTCTGCCACATTAGGTTTCGCGTCTCTTTGAAGAGAGTGATGACTTGGGGATCGAAGTTCACCAGAAGCTCATAGTTGCCACCGTTTGCTCTCATGCGGCGAATGTCAAAGAGGAAGCCGGAGATGGAGATTTGCCGGCGCTGGACGTCGTCAAGCCAAGCCTTGTAAATGGTTTGAGTGTCGAGCTTCTTGCGGAACAAGTTGCTCTCACTCTGAAGCTTCTGGCCTTCGGCGTGGATGGCCCATTCAACACCGAGCACATCTTCGACCTTCTTCATGTAGTTGTCCAACTGGTGCTCAATTTGTCGAGCCCAAATGATGGCACCAGAAACAGGTGGCAGGTCACGCAGTTGAGCCATGGCATGGGCTTCGGAGTGGCCATATTGCTGCTTGAAGCGCTCATGGAGGCCATGGATGGCTTGTTTGACGTGCTCCATGAGCTGGTTCTGGTACTCTGCAATGGCACCACGAATCTTCGGTCGCACGAAAAGAGCGTTGAACTTGGAGAAGACACGAAACATTTCGTTGGCGTTCTTCGCAGTCGCCAAACGGTCTCGGAGACGCGCAATGATGGAGTTCTCGACTCGAGACGTCCGCTCATTGTACATGTTTTCGGCCTTGGCCCATCTCTCTGTACCCTCGGCGGAGACATCCAGAAGGTCGACGTTCTTCAACGCTTCCCAAGCTTGTTTCACTTCCTCGACGGCATCCACGTCGCCCATCTCCTCCACGACAACGACGCCATTAGTGCCGGTCGTTTCGGTCAGGCCGCTCACAGTGGCCTTGGGGCCAAGCACATTGACAATGGTGCGCTGCAGCTGCTCATGATTGTCACGGAAAGTGCTGACGTATTTCAGACGTCCTTGAAGCTCTCCATGCTTGGGATTGACCTTGATGGGGATGAACTTCTCGTTTCTGCGACGCGTGACTTCACGGGCAACGTTGGTGAACTCTTTGATACTCTCATCCCAAGTGGTAAAAATGTCGTCGCAAGACTTCATGATACCCTTGAACTCGGAGTAGTCAAGGTTGACGAGCTCGGTTCCCGGTAGCAATCGGTGGAGAACCTCGTCCAAATCGCCAGAGATGGCCTCCACCAAAGGCAGTGCCCTACGGATGGGGTAAGGGCAGATTCTCAGCTTTCTGTTGAGGTGACCAAAGATCTGCACGATGGCGTCCTTAACCTTGGACAAGGAGGTGGCAGAAAGCAGCTCGTCAAGCGGGAAGTCTCTCATGAGCTGATTGTACTTCTGCACCTTTTCCATAGCCTCCTTCAAACCCGTGTCGGCCGTGAAACTGACGGTCGCCTGGAAACGCTTCGCGTGCTTGAGAATCTCCAACGTCAGCAGAACTCCCTCGCTGCGGAGCTGTCCTTCGATTCCCTCCAAAGCGGACTCCATTGACAGCCAAAAGTTGACCTCTTGACTAGCAGTGAACTTGAAATCCTTGGCGCTGTCGGCAGGGTCCCTGGTCATCCTCGTAATGACCTGGATAGACTTGATCCAGCTGTTCACGTTGTTCTGGAGACTGTTGAGAAAGGTACTATCGGAGAGGACGGCGCCCGGGATGAGATCGAGAGTCGGTTTGGAGTGTCGAGAATCGGCCTCCTCGAGGGCGTTCTGGACCATGGTGTGGAACATGAGGGAGACCTCGGGGATCTCGACATTTTGCTGCAGGTGCAACAAGCTCAGCTCGAGATCGTTCCACCTCTTCTTCGTGACGGGAATTCCAGTCTTGGAGTCGACGTCGGCCCTTCCCCTGGCGCCGTTGGTGATTTGGCTCCGGGTGTTGGCATCGAAATACGGCGCCAGCGCATTGTGAACGTAAGAGTGCAGAATCTCGAAAGGCGAGGTCGAAGGACCCTGCTCGCCGGCGGTGGCGTTCAGAGTGGCAGGGCCAGGGAGATTAGTGAGGAGAATCTGGGAGGTCAGAGGGAGCACGGAATCGATGGGGCCAGGCCGTTGCTTGAGCAAGACAAGGACAGACGCGGTTGTTGGGGAGCAGGATATCTCGGTGGTCAAGGAGTATGTGTAGGACGGAGGCTCTGCGTGGACACAGTTAGCAAGATTGGCGATGGAGGATAAGCTCGTGGCAGCGGGCGACGGACTTGAATCCTCTCCATTCTGTATCGCAGAGGCCGGCAGGATATCCTTCTGAATGTACAAGGTGTTGGGGGTATCGGTCGCGAAGCGGGCGCAGCGCTGGAGGGTATCGGAGTAGCGATGCTTGTGAAGCAAGCTGCCGGGGCTCTCGAGGTCCTCCGGGTTTGCACCGAGAGCTATCTGGCATGCGAGAGCTATGTGGTCGACGACGCGGACGGGATCGATCGAGGGGTCTGGCGTGGTGGGCGAGGCGACGCCGTTCGCGCCAGGGATCGAGGGAGAAGCCACCTCCATGGCGGCAGACGTGTATTCGGACGGAAGAAGACGGTATTTACAGAGACGAGGTCAACATCATCGTAGGTACGACGGTCGGGCAAGAGGTTGTGGTGGACAGCTAGGTCTGTCGAGTCAGAGGCAACCTCAGGGGCGAGAGCGTTACCGGCCGCAGTATTAAACGCGGTGTAGGTGTGGTAGAAAGAAAGTAGAAGAGAAACGAAGACAAGGTGCTAAAGGAGCGTGCTTGTTGTTATGAATCCTTGTGGATTCTTGGGGTATCGTCTAGTCAAGAGAGCTCGCGATGTTCTTTTGGCGGTGGTGGTGGTGGTGGTTGTTAGTAAGTTGGGAGGCACATCAACAATTCGCGGCTCGGTCGATGCTGCGCCATAAGTTGTCTCCGGGAAGGTCCACGTCTTCCCGCCTGCACTGTTGACTTTCTACTCTAAACCGTCGCAGTAAACCTCTGGAGCCCCGGACAGTCGACCTGTCCCTCGGCCCACTTTCACGTTGCCTTTAGTTTATTACAGAACCCTTTGGTCCAAAAAGTCAGGGGCATGGAAGGCATGCAAAGCTGCACCTCCAGTGATTCATGTACCTCATGGGTGTTTTGCAGCGACTCCAGCGAGCAACCAGCGGAAACGGTACCTTCTTTTTTTTCTATCCCAACTGGACGCGACCAGGCCGGACCCTTGTCGCGACAGCATGTGTCAGGAGGCGTTAGCCACTAAAGGCGTGTGCTGTCCCACTGAGGATTGCGGGGCTTATTTCATTGGCTGCCTTGCATCCGTTTTTTGTGAATGCGTGTGGAGGAAGCTCAGACACGCTGTCCTTGGCCCCTCACATGGCGCGGCCAGGCATGAATAATTCTGCATCAAGTCCGATCTCTAGCTAAGGTACAGAGTAAGGTAGTGCAAGCCCAAATGCATGCCTTAGGTAGCCACTCTCTGAGTTGCTGACTGTGCCAAAATGTGCCAACTGGCCCTTGACGACTTAGGTAATTATCGACAACAACATCCCTCTCATCTCAACAACGGCGCACGGCGCATTTGTTCCTCCTCCTCCTCTTCTCAGTCTCATCGAAGAAACGCGTGACAATGAGACGCAAAGATCAGTGGGAAACGCACCGTCAGCGGTCGCAACGCGATGTCCAATCTGCCACCAACGCCCACTCCCGCTATCCTTGAGCCCCAAAATTACTATTAATCGCCTTTCTATTAGCAGCGGCCCCTGGTAAGGTAGCGTGAGCTGCACCATCCCGCCAGCCCGCGCGCCCTGCCCCACTAAACCGACTTGGACAGGCCCGGACACCTGCTAGGACCTATCCGTACCAGTTTGGCAGTCCATATTATTGTCTGACATCACTTCACTTTTCGTAGCCTCGTCTAGCCTCACCTTGTCTAGACATCAAATATCAGATGCTGCTTTGACGCGCACAGTCAGTCCATCACCGGTAATAGTGTGCAGACCGTGGTTTGTCGTCGTTACTTAGTCAGTGTCACGCACGGAGTTGACAGCTTAAAAACCAAAGTTGAATGCTTCAGTCATGTTCGCAATGTTTGCTGCTGCTTTAAAACCCGCCCAATGCATACCTTCTCTTTCCGTGGACAGTAACACATCAAAGAACCATGTGGCCCCCAAAATTCTAAGGGACCCAAGAACGCACGACCAAACGACTCCGCCCAAATCAAACACCTGATCCGTTCCCGCCTGGCTCTCCGAACGACCAACGGCCATGCTTCCGTGACGCAACAAAGAAAGCTTCGTACAGCTTTACACTATCCCAATACCCATTCCCGATCCGCCATGCAAGGATACTTTCTGAACTGATAGCGGCTTGCGGTTCGGACACAACTAGTTGGCGCCGTTGGCCGCCCCGGACGCATCCCCAAGCCTCTCCCGTTGAACCATAACCCGCTGATTGCAAATGTCGATAAACATCTCGAATCGCCCAATGATCTGCTCCTTTTCTTCGAGGGTCTTCTTCAGCTCGTCAATCTCCTTTTGTTTGTCCTCCTTGTATTTGTCGAAATCTTCCTTCGTCTTAGCGAGCTCCTTTCGTAGGTCTGCTCGAATGCGCTCCTCCGCCGTTGGGTGAGGCTTGCTGTAGATGGCTGGTCGGTTCTCGGCTAGCCCCGTTGCCACCTTTTGAGGATTCCTATTAATCGCCGCTCGGGCGTTGTAGATATCGCGAGGAAGTAGAGGAACGTGTGGGTTTTCGTTTTGCAATATTTCCAGTGTTTCGTTAACACTAACCCCTGTCGAAGAGTCAGCGACTGCTCTTTCGCGCGTTGTTGACTTCGCCGGCTCACCATTTTCCTTGAGCGCTTTGACGGCGGCAACCATCTTGCTGTCCAGCTTGCGAGCGGCCGGGTGGAGGAGGGGGCTTTCGCTCGGCCCATGGTTGTGCTGCAGATGCTGGGGGTCTGGACGGTATCGGATCGTCCACTGAGTTCGCTGCTCAATGGCAAAGAATCCGAACTGGCAATCGCATTTTCGGGACGACGTCTTGCGCTTGCGGAACTCGGGGCTGACGCGACTTGGGGGCTTGCCCGCTCTGTCGCATACAAACAACACCTTCTTCAGACCCGGAACTGTCTTCTTTGAACGGCCAATAACAATCGCGTACCCAACCGAGGTACAGTATGCAAGCACACTCTTGTGGACCGCCTCCAAGGTAGGGTAGCTACCTCCCTCTGGGGGAGCAGACATCATCTCGCCCATTGGCTGCCTAGGCACGAATGGGGCACCATCAATCATCTTTGGCTCGAGCGAGTCACCATCTTCAGCGAGGGTTTCCACCTCCATGCTGTCTCCATGATGTTCGCTGGCCTGGGCCGGGGTCTCAGGTCGGGGCTGAGCAGGCTGTTGCACCTGCTGCACCTGTTGGACCTGGGGAACTTGCGGCACTTGCTGAGCCTGCTGCTGAACCTGCTGCGGAACCTGTTGCTGTATCTGCTGAACCTGCGGGACCTGCTGCACAGCAGGCTTTGGCGTCGGTTGCTGCGGCTGCTGTTGCTGTTGGGGTATGATGGGCTCGCTCTTGATTTGCTGCTGGCTCAGGTTCTGCTGTTGCTGATTGAGGGTGTGCTGTTGGCTCAGCTTTTGCTGCTGGCTCAGGCTCTGCTGCTGTTGTTGATGCTGCTGCTGGGCAAGACTCTGCTGCTGCTGTTGGCTCAACGTCTGTTGCTGGTTGAGACTCTGCTGGCCGAGGCTTTGCTGGGCAAGACTCTGTTGGCTCAACCCTTGCTGGCTGAGGCTCTGCTGGCCCAGGCTCTGCTGCTGGTGCTGTTGCTGCTGCTGATGATGATGCTG